>AWWV01008678.1:0-34112 GCA_001974805.1 Corchorus capsularis
TAGGTGGGCCGCGACCCGCTGGGTTGTTTTTTTTCCTTTCTTTTCTTGTTCTTCTTTAACGTTTTTTTTATTATTTTCCTTTAATTTCTTTTTGTCCTTTAATTAAGTATTGAACAATTCATTTAGTTTAAATGGGTATGGATATATCAATATTAGTAAGAGGACTTTAATATTTGATTAATGATAAATAGATATTTGTTTTTTTACTTTTTTTTAAAAAAAAAAACATACTTTCTATCCGAAAAATCTTTGTTCATGCGTTTTGATGTTGTTTTACTTGAATGATTTTTGAATAATTGAGTTTTGAAAGTTTGAAGGTTGAGAGAATTGAAAGGTTTGAAGTTTGATGGAAAATATAGTAAAGGATAAAATAGTCCAGGGGGGACGGTGTCTACTAAAAAAGGGGGGCGGTATTTAGTAATCCCATTCTTTTTTCTTTTTAGTTGAGGCTACGCCTACAAAGTTTAAAATCCTTACTATTAAAATTATAGTACTAAATATTTTACCTAAAAAAAAAATTATACTAAACATTTTATAAATAGAGATCATGCAATCGTTGTTAAGTAATTAATAATTAATTAATAATATCCAACTTTATATAAATTTATTCAAATTATTTACAAGTACTAAATTAATGTCATATAATTTAGAGAGTTGGTACCAATTTAGATTTTTTTTTTAGATTTACAAGTTAATTTTATTCGAGTCGGATCAGTGTCCACTATCATAGTAAAACTCTCTAAAAATGACTTTTTTCCGTTTAAAAGATTCTAGTTAAAAGAAGATCTGTAGTTAACATGACTTTTGTAATCAAATATAGTAATATACACCATTTTATTTCTAGTATATTCTTTCTTCTTCTTTTTTTTTTACATAAAAATTTTGGTGAGGAGAGGCTGCTCTAACTCAGGATCAGGGTATGTCACAAGTCTCAATGAGTGCTTACAGTACTACTTACAAATCACCCACCAACGAGAATCATTGACAAGACTCGAAATCCAAACCTTTGTAGAGGTATATGAACCAACCTCAATTGGCATCATGACTTCCTATTTCGGTTTAAATCATTTAAAACTAATGAGCAATATTTAGATATATATAGAAGTTTACATAACTCTAATCATTATAGATACATAGGTTCAAAGATATATAAATAAAATAAATATGGGTTTATAATATATGCATGAATATATAGCTTTATGTATATGGACGTAGTCTTTGAACAAAAAAATAAAATGTATATGGACGTAGTCATGTTATTATTATACACACACATATATATATATATATATATACACTCCCTCTTCTCTGTCCCTAAATATAAGTCCCCTTCTAGAAGATTTATTTGTCCCAAATTATAAGTCTCATTTTCAAATCCAAAGCATTTTTAAAAGTTGTTTTCAAAACTAGTCTTGAAAGTGGTATGGTAGTTAAGAAAGTGAGAAGGAGGAGAGACAATGAGTGAGGAAAGAGAGTAGGGTAAAAATAAAAAAACAAGATAAAAGTACATAAAAATTTGAACCCTAACTAGTTTTCTTAATGTTGATGATATAGTTAAAATGGATTTATATAATGGGACATAGGGAGTATAAAGGTAAGTATAGCCGTATAGGGCGAATCATATATAGATGCATTAGATCAATTGTTTAGTATAGGTGGAAAATTGTGTAGTTTATAATTGGGGAGATTAATTAATAAAGCATAAAAAATGAATATATTTTGTAGAGATGATAGTTGTACAATATTTGATGATTTGGGTCATTGGTAATTAAGCAATGCATGGAAGCATTTCCCAAAGAGAATCGAATCAGTCCCCTTTCTTTTTGCTTTGCACAGTTTGCTACAGCCTTCTTTACCATTCCCCAAGAAATTAGTGATGCATCCTCTCTCTCTTCCTATGTTTTTTTCTCTTGAACATTTATATTGTCGATTTTCCTTCACAAAACTTTTCCTTTTAATACTAGCAATTAATAGTAATAATAATGATTCATGAGATTATAGAACACTTCATTTAAGATTGTCCAAACCGCATTTTATTAACAAATCACGTGATTGTGTTAGTTTTTATAAAATGAAAGAGAAAGAGAGATAAAAAAAATAGAGTAAAATACATATAATTTGGGATGAGATAGAGATTGAGAGAAGGAAGGAGAAAAGAAAATGACAGTGAAAAAGCCAATGCAGTGAAGAGAAAAAGAAAAAGAAAAGATGGTCAAAATTGAAACCTCGAAGATCTCTTCCATCATCAGCTTCGACTATCTTTATCGAAACTCTTACCATTTCCTCTTTAATTTTGAACATATTCTCCTTAATCATCTTTAATTTCTTCCCCATCAATATATATAGAGATAGTACAAAAAAAGGAATTCTCTTTCAATATTTTCAATCAAGAAATTAAAAAGGTGTTATTAAAATAATATATGGGAATTAGCTTCTTAACGTTCCTTGAAATTATAACAGCCATGCAAACTTTTGCTTTAACCTCGGCTGATCTCCATGGAAATGAGCAAAACTCCCTGACATGCACGAGTGACATTAATATTAATATAATAATTATATATTCATACATTATATTATATTATATATAAATAATAATATATGCTTCTTCTAGACTACTTTTTCAATTTTGAGGAAGATGGGTGGTGATATACATATATATATATATATATAGAGAGAGAGAGAGAGTATAATAATATATGCCAAACTGAGTTAATTTGATCGATGTCTAGAAATCCTAGCTTGCTAGCTAGGTTATTATACTAAAAGAAACATATATGTAAACATTATTCATTCGTTTAAGAGAAATATTATAGTAGTAATAATTAATTGTTATATATGATATTGGCATGAGAAAAACATTACTAACACATGTTGGCTTGAGTGAAAGGAGTTCAATGTCTCTTAGTAAGGTCTCGGATTTGAGTCTTTGTGAATGGCGAAAATAGGTGCAGAGAGAGTTTCTCCCATATGGGATCCGACGTGATTCGACTCCGAATTATAGTTATTGGATATCGGAAGATTAATACCAAAAACACATTTAAATAAAAATATGTTACAAAAATTATGTATATATATATACTGTATATGAAATTGTAATTGGAACTTTATTTAAACACATGAATTTGGAAATTATTAATTAGTACGTTAATCAAAATTAAAATCCCTTATATTATATACATTTGCATCTTAATTATAAAATTAAAGGGGGCATATATCCAAATACATACCTTGACTAATTATATATACCTTGAAGAAAAAGAAAAAATACTACTACTAGCTAGGAAGTTCCAAGTACAAAAACAAAAAGGAATATTCAAAAATAATTAAAAAGCAAACCCATTTTTTCCTATATAGTGTCCGTTAGGAATATGGGTGCTTTCAAATACCAAAGTATATATATTATTATTGAAGGAAAGGAGACATGACCCCTCGTTGGTTCATCTCTTAGATAAGAATATATATAAGCCGGTTGGCATGGGACGGAAGGGTCCTTTACCCTCTGAGGTTTCTTTTGGAGATTTTTGGAATATTCATCTTGTCTGGTAAGAAATAGTGAGCGTTGTTCTTCCTTATCCAATCCTCATAACTCAACAATAGGAAAAAAAAGAAAAAGAAACATATTAATAAGGCCAGTATCTTGATTAAGACCATAATTCTCTTAATTAACTAAGCCAATTGAGGGCCCTTTAATGGTTAATGCCAAGTGTGCAAACAGTCAATAAAGTATTCTCTCTGGTTCATGATCCATCACAAAATTAAAAAGATTTGGATGTGCTTATTGCTGGGCTTGGAGGTTACAATGCATGCAAATTTTGCTTTATGTAGGGACATATATAAGAGCATGTTGGGGGGTTTGACTATGTATCTGCATATAATGTATACAAGTGGATGGGTCCGCGCTGGCGCGTCGGGCGTTCAGAATTTTATTAACATTGAGTATATGTCCTAAAATTAGCAATAAATAGTAAATATTAGTTTGTACATGGATAGGTGCAATAACTTCTTTTTGTTTCCTCCTTTAAAGTGTGTAACACTTAAACAAAAACTAAGGTTACTATCTTCTTCATATGGACATGAAAGGCCTGAAGAGAGGTTACAATTCTAGATACTTAAGGGGATAGGATTTATTAACATTTATGTGAAAGGAAAGGATAATTACAAAAAAGGGCTCAAGGGCAAGAATTGGTTAGAAACTAACCTAGGGTCTTCTTAGTAATTTGGCAAGTGAGAAAAGACAAAAAAGGACAAAAAAAGTTCAAATGGAGCCTTCTCATCGATTCTCAAAAGGGGCCTTTAGTATTTATGTGAAAGGAAAGGATAATTACAAAAAAGGGCTCAAGGGCAAGAACTGGCTAGAAACTAACCTAGGGTCTTCTTAGTAATTTGGCAAGTGAAAAAAGACAGAAAAAGGACAAAAAAAGTTCAAATGGAGCATCCTCATCGATCCTCAAAAGGGGGCTTTGGTAAATTCCTTGGGTCTTTCAAAGAACATTTAGTATATATACCATTTCAAGGCAATAGCTCTTATCTCTGAAGTAATATGTTGTGAGAGAAGCAAGGCAGTGGTACTCTCGATCGTCGAAATCGCCGAAGGAGGAATCCTTCCGATGGAGACTAAGTCTTCACTCTGTTTTCGTTGGTAATTTAAGTCCTTGGATTTTAAGGGAAGACATTTGAGAGCTATTCAATAAGTTTGGAGTGGCGGTCGATGTTTTCTTACCTCATAGGAGAAGGGATGGCTTTTCAAAAATTGCCTTTGTTAGATTCCGTTTTGAGGATGAGTTACTTCGTGCTATTAATCTAGGCAATGGTAGGAGATTGGATGGCAGATCTCTGCTGGTAAGGAAGGCTATTGTTCGTAAAATTGATAGGAAACAGGCTTCCTATCATGCTAGGAGCAGAAGTTATGTGACAGATCTTAGAGATAATAGAAGGGTTCAAGTCAGGGGAAGAAGTCAGGCTCGAGGTGAGAATAGAGGGGGTTTTGACAGAACTCGTAGAAGGTTCCCACCTAGAAGGAGTGTGCCCCCGGTCAGAGACAACCTCAAATAGAGACATCAGATTTCAAACGCCCCATCCAATTGTTGAGCAAGCTATTGATCAAAAGCAGCCGGTTGTTGATAAGGCTAATGCTTCTGGTAAGAACCAAAGCCTTCCTTTTAATAGTTTTGATAATGAGGTTCTGTTAGAAGATTTTGATGACCAGGTGATGCCGGATATGGAGCTTAACGATGATTTGGAAATTCAAGTTTTTATTCATGTTGAACACCGAAATTGGCTTGAAAGATGTTTCGTAGTGTCCATGATTTCAGAGGATGGTGTTTCTAAAGGTATTTCCTCTCTTTCTAACTGCAATATGAAGCTTGAGATTTTCGAACTGAGTAATGGC
The DNA here is from genome assembly GCA_001974805.1 of Corchorus capsularis. Classification (NCBI taxonomy): domain Eukaryota; kingdom Viridiplantae; phylum Streptophyta; class Magnoliopsida; order Malvales; family Malvaceae; genus Corchorus; species Corchorus capsularis. The sequence continues at coordinate 5,390 of AWWV01008678.1, forward strand.
ACGCTTCTAGTCTGTGTGGAAGATGAAGAACTAATCGATGATGGTATTAAATTAGGGTCTGTTTGATAAACCATTGAAAATTTTCAAACCATTGAAAATTAAAAATTTAAATGGTTTGATTTTTTTCATGTGTTTGATAATCCATTTTAAATTTTGTTTAATAAAAAATTTTCAATGAAAAAGTATTGAATTGGATAAGTAACTCAGGACCTACTTATCACTTAATGAGGAAAGTGCTAAGCTAAATCAATTTTTTTAAAAAAATTTGTTCCGACTATATCTCAATCTCAATTTCTGATAATTTCATCAAACCAGGAAAAAGTAAACACGAACAATGCTTCTCTCCAAATTGTTCCTTTTTTTTATACTATCAAATCAAACAATTATTCAAGTAAAATTTTAAGATCTAATTCTTCATTCTTCTTGTTCTTATCTCATATATTTCTGGGTACCAACTACCAAACAAATATTCGCTTTTCTTTTTTATAATCAAGAGAAATTGCAAGCCAATTTCTTATCAACTAGTGGTAGCTTTGAGTTTTGACATGGATGAGAGAAGAATTAGATCATATACCCCCTCCATCCCTTGATATATGTCCACTTCTAGAAGGATTTTTTGTCCCTATTTACATGTCCATTTTTGACTATTAAAGGTGAATTTTACTTATATATCCCTAATCAATGCACCACTTTCTCCACTATCTTGAATGCAAACTCATCAAGTAAGCCAATCACCATTTAGCATCTTGGAAGAAGAAAGAAGTAATTATAAAGGGGAACTCTTAATTCATGGAAAGAGAAAGGCTAAAAATAGGAGAAATACAAAATTTGTGTAGAAGTTAGTAAAAAAACTGTTTTTCATAATCAACGTGAAACGGTTAAAAATGACATCTAATAGGGGACATAGGGAGTATATATTGGGGAAACATATAAAATTAAGATAAGTTAAAAATTAGCCAACCCCCAAAAAGAGCCATTCATCACACCACTTTTACTCACAAGCAAAATTTGAAAGACATCAAAATTGTGTTCAAAGATGTTAATCTCCGGATCTTGTCTGTTAAAAAGACACATCAACAGCTGCAGAATTTTGGGCTTCTCTTAGCTTCATATATAATTACATCAGATCTTAACACTTATTATTATCAAACAATATAATTACATTCAGATCTTAATTTTCAGAAGGATATCAAACAATTTTTGTAGTTTGAATTCAGTACTTTTAAGATTCAGTATTAAAAATTCAGTACTTAATCTTTCAGTACTTAATTTTCAGTTTTATCAAACAGAACCTTAGTTTCCAAGATGTGTCAAGGTCTTGTCTATGAAATATTCCCATGGGAATCTACCGGTTTCAAGAGAAGGTCCATTATTTGGCTCCAACTTGAGGATATCCCTCTCGAATTATGGCATCCAAATTTCTTCACTGTTCTTAGTGAAGTTTGGGGAAAATTGTTGCAAATTGATGAGTTAACTAGATCAAGAAAATCTCTTAAGACGGCTCGGTTGCAAATTCTAACTTCAAATTTATTGGAGATTCCAAAGGTGGTAGCAGGATATGCATCAGGAATTAAGTTTAGAATTGGAATTTCAGTCGAAAGTGATTTCTCTTCAAAATTGTTAAGTGAAGATGCTTCGTCGGAAGTCAGACGGTGATCCTCATTTGGCTAATGACAAAATGGCGTTGGGAAGCAGTAGAGAATTGAATGCGGATGTTTTTAAAGTGAATACTTCCTCTGGTAAAGTTTTGATCGAGGGCGGCGTTAATGCTTTGGAAACTAATGAGGTGATACACAGTTTGATTTCAAACAAGAGTGTTTTACCTAGTGGAGACATAGCCATCGAAAAAGGCCACAAGGAGAGGTTGGAAGTTGTATCAGGAGGTAATGCTTTATCTATAGACGTTATACCGGAATCAAACGAGATCATAGGGAACGCTGATGATAATGATGAATGGCGGCTGAAAATTTTGGATAAAGAAATAGTCAGAGAGAGTTTGAATTCTGTTAGGAAAGATAAAGATGACCTGGAGATTTTTAATTTGATTGGGAGAGATAATGATGAGAGTTATAATCATGTGGGCAACTCTTTGGCTATTATGGTCAGATCTGACCCGGGCACCCAATTGAGCCCATCTGAATCGGACCCAATTAATAGTGGGTCGTACTCTAATTCAAGAAGTGATGTTGGGTCGCATTTGATCAATAGTGGGGCTAGAAAAGCACTGGTGGGCAAAAGGTACAACTGGGCCAAGTGTAGGGTCTGCGAAACGAAAAGAAGAAAGAAAACAAGGAGTGGGGTTACAAAGCTTGTTTTGGGGGAAAATGCAATTACAGATTTCGACTCAGACATCTCTCTCTCCGATGATGACATTCGAAAGCGCAATGTAATTTTAATCAAGGAAGCTGAAGATACTTTCGAAGTGAGCAAAACATTGGGTCTGGAGTTTTGTGAGGATAGAGATAAGATTATATCCAGATTGGTGGGTTTAGAAGGTGATTGCTAGGGAGTGACTATTGAATTGTGGATGGATGTTTCATTGCGAATTCTTATTGTGGAAAATTTGTGGCATGGGAAGTACTACAGAAAAGAGGAGACCCGTAAGGTTGGTGAGTTCGATTTGGGGAAGTGAAATTTCATGGGGAATTATTCTAGCGAGCTTTCATGGTTGGTTTCTGTATGGAGTTCTGGTTTTAGCTTGGTCTCTGTTTGTTTTCGTTCCGTTTTGCTGTTATTTTTGTGTGGTTGGTTCTTTTGTGTTTGGTTTTCCTTTGGAACTTCTTGTAATTGTATGGGGGTGGGTGTACTCTTTTTCCTTTTTGAGGATTTTTCCCACTGGGGTTTTCCTCTTGAAGGTTTCAACGAGACATTCCTTGTTCCCCTTATTTTTCAACGAATTCTTGCCTTTCAAAAAAAAAAAGTATATATACCATTTCAACTCAAATTCAAGTTTTTTTTAAGAGCAAGCTCAAATTCAAGTTTAGAGCTATAATAGAGTTGATCATGCTTCTTCACTCACACATAAATATGTTACAAATTACAAACAATAATGTAACATGTTTAGGCAAAAAATGCCCAATATGGATGGGTTTTTGTGATGGTGGTGGTACAAGTACAAGGCCAAATTATGCATTTGATCACTTTGTGTTTATATCTCAATTTACAATTGAGGGTAAATTGGTCTTTGCATAAAGTAAATTAAGATGAGTGGTCAGGATTTAATCTGAAATCTTGATCAAACTTAGTTTCTACACCACCCTCATTCTATCAGAATTAGGAAAATTTTGTAATTAATTAAATAAGGGCCAAAATTAATAATTAAATTAATTAATAATAATTATTTTTGGAATAATTATTATTAATTACTCCTAGTCTGCCGCCCCTACCTATGGGATGTGGTGTAACAGGCCTCAAGGGTGCAGCTTCCTTAGATACAGCAGCTTGATACCTCAGGCAGAGAGTAAGGAAGGGAGTTGTATGCTACCTGACCATGCAGATGGGAGAAATAACATGGAATAAAATAATCTAAGTCTTTCCAATACCCAGGGAAGGCCGCCCTAGTCATAGGATGCAGTCTCCTCACCCCTTGCACTGAGGAGGTAGGGAGCAAGAGATTATCAGCAAGTGAAACACTCACTGAATTAAGGGAGGCGTGAGATATTATCACTCACCCCCCTCATACATGATAACCCTAGTATAGTGGTCAAGGTCACACAGCTAGTAGTACTCCCCCGGGAGGCAAACTTGTATTTTGTTCATTTAAGGACAAAAAGGCAAGATCAAAAGCAGTTGAGCTAGCTAGGGGGTGCGGCCTTTATAGGGGGTTTTACCATGATGTTCCTTGATACATGTAGGTCATCTTGGTGAAATTTCACCTTAAACAGACTTCCTATGAAAAACTTATCCTAGTTTTTCAGTCAAGGACAGTTTGGGGTGTCAAACCCACTTCACTATGCTAGAGAGGTCGGTTTTACTTAGAATTTTTCTCATAGTTTCATGGGGATAATCTAAGTCTACGGTGGAAAATCAGCTTTGTTGGACTTAGAGTGAAAAACTTATGCTAGTTTATCATTTAAGGACAACCTGGGGAGAGAAACCTAGTTCGCCATCAAAGGGAGCTCGGTTTTACTTGGAATTTTTTCCATAATCTCGTGGGGATAGTCTAAGTCCCTTGGCAAAGTTTCGGCACATTCAAAATTAAGGTGAAAAACTTATACTAGTTTTTCAGTTAAGGACAGTTTGAGGTATGAAGTCTAGTTTGCTATGAAGGGAAGCACGAATCAAGCCAAGATTTTTACCATGGTCTATGGCTGATATAAGAATCATACTGGTGAAGTTTGGGCTCAATCCAAGCTCGTTTGCAACTTTTACAGCTTCTTCAATTAAGGACAAAGTGGCTTTATCACCCTAGTTTAGCCATAGTTCTTAATTAGAAGATATTTTTATGATTTGAAAGGCTAGATATGGCTAAGTATGAGAGATTTCGTGGCTAGGGTGTTAAGCTCCATGACCCAGGGTCACCTCTCAGCCAATCAAGTGATTTCAGCTCATTGGAGGCAACAAAGACTAAACCTAATACAATAGATATTATCCAGCACCTCATGCTACCTAGTACCTCATGCTACCTGGTACCATGAGGAGGGAAGTCACCTACCACTATGAGGGACGACTCACTCATCCTACCTCCCCCTCTTATCACCTGCTGCAGCAACTAGAAGGAGAGGGAAGCTTCACTGCAACTTCCTAGAAGTTTCCTCCGACCAATCAGAAGAGTTTGACTTCCTCAGCAAGTAAAGCCCACCAGATTTTCAGGCCCATGCCGCCCCCTATATAAAGAAACCAGTTCCAGAGCTTCAAAGCAGTTCTCATAACTCACAGACATCACTCGTCTAAAAAACCAAGCTTCGTGCTTATTTTCTTTAGCTCCGCGCCTTTTTACTCTTGTTCATGACGAGTTCTTACTCGTTCTTTATATTTTCCTTGTTCAATCTTGTCTACGGACGTAAAAACATCAATCTCTTGTTTATTTTTGAAAAGACAGTAATCAAATTGCTCTTTTCCCCATGTTCTTGTTTCAATTCAATCTCAATCAATCTTCGCTCTTGAAGCGCTCTCTTTTAGGAAGTCAATCTAGTGGATTCAATGATTTAAATGCTCTTGTGTGACTTTGATCCAGTCCCCACAAATCGCTCTGATCTTTTTAATCTGCTGCGTTTGCACCAGACCTAGTTGTTTACTCTCTCTTTGTCAATTTCAACAAATTGACTGGCACGCCCCTATGCTGTCATTAAGTAGTTTTCGCAGAAACTCTCCAAAGAGATTTTTGGCATAACATCTCTTTTTGGCACACCCGGTGGGACTCAACTAGGTTGACTTCCCATCTGAGTTAACCTCAAGAAGCATCTTGCCCACATCTGAGTTAACCTCGGGGGGCAAAACCGACAGCTGGTTGGAGCCCAGCCTGGCGCCCTGCCCCTTTAACAAGTCAACCATGAGGTGAACAACCAACATGTTCCACCTCCACCTCCTCTCCCTCAGGGAGCCGTCCAGCAAGGACTTGGGGGTGAAAACAACCAACAAGATGTTGGTGATAACATGGCTGACAACGCAGATGAGGAATTCAACAACGTTGAACCTCGTGCTGCAGCTTATGTACCTCCTCATGTGAGAAATGGTAATGGCAATGAAGCAAAGAATGGCCATCAACGCTAGCCTCCTTCATGCCATCTTCCTCAAGAGGGACCAGTCAATCAGAATCATCTCAGAGAGATAATTGAGGATATGATTGGTCCAGCATACCAAAGGATTGGACGACCATCCTTCTAGAAGCCTTACCCTGAGGAGTATGATAGACTCTATCCACTTCCTCGAGGGTACAAGGTCCATGACTTCACTTGCTTCTCTGGAACCTCAAGTGAACAGTCGACCTTGGAACACATTTCTCGCTTTACTATTCAGTGTGGAGAGGCTAACTCTGGATACCATAAGCTTCGTCTCTTTCCCAACTCTGTCACTGGAGCGGCATTCACATGGTATATCAACCTACCGCCTAACTCTGTGAGAACTTGGGAAGAGATGGAGAGGCTGTTCCATACTCAGTTCTATAGGACTGAACCTGAGGTCTCCATGGCTGACTTGTGTCGCCTTTATCAAAAAAAGGGTGAATCGGCCGAGGACTACTTAGATCGCTTCAAAAAGCTAAGGAATAGGTGTCGTACACCTCTTCAAGAGATGGAGTTCGTACGCCTAGCTCAGAATGGACTTGACATAGAACTTCGAAAAAAGTTTGAAGGAGTTGACTTCAGAGACTTCTTTGAAATGTCAACCAAAGTAACTAGGTACGAGACCTTTCTCCGAGTGGAAAACGAATAAAGAAGTTCATCCTATGGCACTTACTACCAAGAGCCAAACTATGAACTTGGAGTTGCTGAGATCAAGGCTGATAAGCCTATCGAGTGTCCATGTCTGATAAAGGCAGGGGTTGGGCACCCTCAAACTTAAGAAAGGTTCACAACCATGTATCAGCGTCAAGCTGAGAAGAAACCTTATGAGGGAAGCAGGACTTATTCCTTTGATACTTCAAAGATGAATGAGATCTTTGACTTTCTGCATAAGTCTAGTGTGATCAATCTCCCTTCTGGGCATGTACTTCCTTCACCTGAAGATATCGGAGGAAGGGAATACTGCAAGTACCATGATTCTTGGAGGCATCCCACCAATAATTGTATTGTGTTCAAGAACATAGTACAAGAAAAGATAGAGAAATGAGTCTTTAAGTTCCCTGAAGTCCCCAAGAAGGACATGGGAGTTGATAAGAATCCTTTTCCTACTCCTGTACACATGGTCACCTTCAACCTTCCAAAGGATGGAAAAGTGGCCAAGAAAGGAGAATCCACACCTAAGAGGACGCCCCTGGCTACAAGCACCCCCTTATCAGCCAACCTTCAGTCAGAAGGTGAGTTCTGTTACCGCACTTTTAACATTAAGAAGTTAGTGGATAAAACTAAGTTTTTAGGTTTGCATTTAGATCGTCCCTGGTATCCAGATTCGGCTGATATGAGGCTCAGAGCACCAAGGAGGAAGCTTGAACTCTTCTCATCTGAGGATGAGGGAGAACCTACCAAGCATCCTCACACTTTTTCAAAGAAAGAAGTTCGAAGGAAGTTGGACTTCTCATCAAAGACTCCACTCCAAAAGGAAAAGAAAAGCAAGTCAAAGCATGTTCCCAGCTCGGGGGCCAAGTAAGAGACTTCTTACATTTCTCCTAAGTCAAGAAACTGGAGTTTGGAGAGTCATCATCTAGAATGGCGCCCTCCTCTTCCCACTTGACTACATATCTTCCTCGTAAGAAGCAAAGGACCTCCAAACATGATAAGCAATCAAAGAATGAGTCTCACCCTAAGTCTCAAGGGACTAAGCGAGAAATCAGACCTTGGTTGGATCATAAAAAGGAGGAATACCGTGATGCTGCTGTGAGGAAAGAGATGAAGATACGAGAAGACCATGTACGACGGAAGATGGTCAAACCACCATCCAATGCTCAAAAGGGTGTGTGGCAGAAAGTGCAACATCCTAAGTTCCCTATTCAGAGGAATATGAAGACTTGGAGGAGACGTGAACTCCGCAAGAGAGCGAAAGCTCGAAAAGGAAGACATGGATGACGCCATGCAGCTTGATGAGAGTGGATCACCACCCATCAACGAAACAGAGACGTCTCTCATGAACTTGGCAGACATGAGAGTGGAACTGTGCAAGGCAAAGATCTTCTTAGAGGAAGCAAAACTCAAGAAAAGAGCACTTCAGCTTGATCGAAGGGAGGGAGAACTGCAAGGGCTAAGGCAAACCTTGATTGATATAGTCTATGGAAGTGAAGAATACACTTGCCATGAGCTAGCTCAGAAGGGTGCCATAGACGAAGATGCAGTTCTTGCCTACAGAAGACTAGCTATGAGGGCTCTTACCATGGACTATGATGATGAGTTCGAACTCTCTGATATTAATAAAGATTCATACTACAGAAAGTTCCCTTATCAGGCCTTGCAGAAAAAACTTGAAGATTGGCCTTCACACGAGGCCACTCAAGACATACTTCACATCGAGGAAGGCATGTCTCTATGGCAAATACCTATTTTGCTCGAAAAGGCAAAGTTAGATAAACAGAAGAAAGAGTTTGAAGCTGAGAGACGTAAACATATCGAAGTTAAAAACCTTCTCTTCGAAAGACAAGTAGCCATAGATGATGCTTCTAAGCAGCTCCTTCGAAAGATGTTTATCAAAGAACTTCAGTTGGAGAGGTCTCAGAAGATCCAAAATGGACTATATACTTCCAATAGGGAAGTTGATGGCGCCATTTCTGAAGAAGATGCTGAACCAACTTCATCTGATCGAAACTTGATATGTGATGAAGATGTGGAGGGCACCCTGGATGCCTCGAGTGAGGAAGAAACCTTGGCTGCTGAGGACTTTGACAACAAATCTGTTGATTCACTGACCTTTGGGCAGTTCATGGTTGACCTCAATCATACTATCCTTACGCTCCCATACACATTCGCTGCTAAGTTGAAAGAGCAAGTGGAATCATTTGAACCACCCTCTTATCAAGAAGTTGAGGATGTCACTGAGGTTTCCCAAGAAGAAGACTCGGGGGGCAACAACTTAGATGACTCCAAAGCTATGGTTTTCATCAAGCCTGATGAAAGTGCCACATGCCGCATCAAGCCTTTGTATATCAAAGCACATGTTGATGGCATCCCTCTAAACAGAGTCTTTGTTGACAATGGTGCAACAGTGAACCTCATCCCTTTCTCATCTTTGAGAAAGCTTGGAAAAAGTACTAATGACTTAATCAAGTCAGATGTTACTGTGAGTGATTTCTCTGGCGCCATTAAGAAGACAAGGGGCATATTGCCTACTCAATTCACCATTGGATCGAAAACATCTCTTTCGGCATTTTTTGTAGTTGATTCTTCATCAACTTACAACATGTTGCTAGGGAGAGATTGGATTCACTCCAATTGGTGTGTACCTTCATCTTTACATCAACTCCTGATGTTTTGGAATGGTACTGAAATTGAAGTAGTCAAGGCTGACAGCAGGCCTTTCAAAGTTGAGTCTCACGCAATAGATGTGAGGTTTTACGATGGAAGTACTGGACCTATAAGGTTCATGGGCGAGGACAAGCATGGACAACCCTACCCCATCATCTCCACTGGAGAAATCGAACATGAAGCCTTGAAAAAGGCAATGGAAACTCTTGTGCTGTCTGATGCCTTGATTTCATTCAAGCCGCTTCCAAGTGCTCCCATCATATAAGAAGTTCTATGAGTACACAACCCAAAGAGGTTGTGTTGGCCAACGATACCTTGAAAAATTTATCGGCTTTGGCCTTAGATATGAAGCTTCAAAGCTTAGAGGACTCAACCGCCCCATCAACTAATGCGGTTTATCAAGACTTAGATGAGATTACCATGGAGGAACTTGATCGTGCTCCCATGAAACTCGATGATCTCAAGGCCGAGGTGTATGATCCTTTACTCGAAGTGAATCTTGGCACTGAAGAAGAGCCTAGGCCGACCTACATAAGTCAATTGTTGGCTGAAGAAGACAAGCCACGCTTTGTAGCCCTGTTGAAAGAATACAAAGATTGTTTCGTATGGGACTATGAGGAAATGCCTAGCTTAAGTCGAGATTTGGTAGAGCATCGTCTCCCAATCATCAAAGGTTACCATCCCTATCAACAACCTCCTAGAAGAATGGCTAATGATGTTGTTCTTAAAGTCAAAGAGGAAGTTGAAAGGCTCCTTAAAGCAGGATTCATTCGTACCGCAAGTTAAAAAGAATGGTAAAATCAGGGTGTGTGTTGACTTTCGTAATTTGAATGCAGCCACCCCTAAAGATGAATATCCTATGCCTGTTGCAGATTTACTTGTGGATGGAGCCGCCTAACATCGAGTGTTATCATTCATGGATGGACATAGTGGCTACAACCAGATCTACATAGCATAGGAGGATGTTCCAAAGGCTGCTTTTCGTTGCCCAGGTGCAATTGGCACTTTTGAGTGGGTAGTCATGCCTTTTGGACTCAAAAATGCTGGTGCAACCTATTAATGAGCAATGAATGCCATTTCCATGACATGATTCATAAGTTCATGGAAGTTTACATAGATGATGTTGTGGTAAAGTCACATAATCACCTTGACCACATAGATCATCTTAGGCGCTCATTCGAAAGAATGAGGCAACATGGCTTAAAAATGAATCCATTGAAATGTGCTTTTGGTGTTAGTGCAGGTAACTTCCTTGGATTTTTGGTTCATCAAAGAGGAATCGAGATAGACCAAAACAAGGCAAGAGCTATCCTACAAGCAAAACTGCCTACCTCCAAGAAAGAGCTACAACGTTTCCTTGGACAAGTGAACTTTTTACGAAGATTCATCTCCAACACTGCTGGTAAAACCAAGGCGTTTTCACCACTGTTGAAGTTGAAGCATAAGGAAGAGTTCCAATGGAATGATGAACATCAAGAAGCTTTCGAGGCTATCAAGAAGTACTTAGCTTCGCCTCCTGTTTTAGTTCCTCCTAAGAAAAATCAAACTTTGTACTTATACATTTCAGCCACTGAATCCTCTATTAGATCATTGTTGGCTCATGGTAGAGGCAAAGGGAAGGAACAAGCAGTGTATTACTTAAGCAGGACTCTTACTGATGTAGAAACGAGATATAGTCCTATTAAAAAGCTTTATTTGTCACTCTATTTCGCAGCAATAAAACTTAGACATTACATGCTTTACTTTGATGTCTGTATTATTGCTAAAACTGACGTGGTTAAGTACATGTTGAATCAGCCTTTCCTTAGAGGCTGCCTAGGGAAGTGGTGCTTAGCACTCTCCGAGTTTAGCTTCAAATACATACCTCAGAAAGCAGTCAAGGGTCAAGCCATTGCAGACTTTTTGGCCGACCACCCCTGCTTGGATCTAGGGGAAGAATTTGAAGACTCAAATTTTGTCATGGAGGTGTCTTTGATACCATGGGAACTAGAATTTGACGGGTCTAGCACTGCTAACTCAGCAGGTGCAAGGGTCGTAATCATTTCTCCTGATAATGAAATTACCATGATGTATTTTCATCTAGACTTCGATTGTACTAACAATCAAACTGAGTATGAAGCGCTCATCATTGGTTTAGAATTACTCAGAGAGATAAAAGTATCCACAATGCACATCAAATGAGACTCTCTTTTGGTTATTAACCAACTCACTCGAGAGTTCAATTGCACAAGTCCATTTTTCTACCATACTATGCAATGGTAGTGCAATTGTTAGAAAAATTCGATGATGTAAGGATAGAACACGTCCCAAGACATGGAAATGAAACTGCAAACCTTGCTGCACAGCTTGCTTCTGGTACTTCCTTTCTAGATGACATCTGGAGGAAAGTAATAAATATTCAAAGGAGAAGCATGCCTTCAATATTTACTAGGGACAATGTACTAGAAGTGTACAACATAATACACAGACTTGATGATTGGTGCCAACCTTTTCTTGATTACCTTCGACAACCATCAATAAGGGTTAGTAGGAGAATCAGGACTTTGGCTGTGCACTATACCATCTTGGCTGATGAGTTGTACCGAAGGGACTTAGACGGATCTTTAATGAGATGTCTAGGGAACGAAGAAGCTAAGAAGGTCATCAAGGATGTACATGAAGGCTTGTGGGGTGCACATCAAGCTAGTAGAAAGATGAGATGGCTTATACGTCGTCATGGCTTTTGCTGGCCAACCATTATGAAAGACTGTATGGAATTTGCCAAGGGTTGCCAAGCTTTCAAAAGTATGGTCCTATTTGGAGACTTCCATCAAAAGAGCTACATTCTATAATAAAGCCTTGGCCATTTAGAGGATGGGCAATCGATCTCATTGGAAAGATCTACCGCCTGCTAAAGGAGGAGTTTGCTTCATTATAGTTGCCACAGACTATTTCACTAAATGGGTGGAAGCTAAGGCTCTGAATGGCATAGCTCATAATGATATCAAGAAATTCATCAAGGAACATATCATCTATCGCTTTGGAATTCCTGAGACACTCACCACCGATTAAGGTACTAACTTTGATGGTGAGATCACAAGGAGTTTAGAAAGAAAATTTGGCCTAAGTTCAGTAAGTCAACGCCATACTATGCGCAGGCTAATGGATAGGTTGAAGCTTCTAACAAAGTAATGATACGCATCATAGAAAAGATGATAAAAGACAAACCTGGTAAATGGGACCGTGTCTTGCCAAAAGCCCTCTAGGCATACCGCATGTCACAGCGCTCAAGTACTGGGGTGAGTCCTTTTAGTCTAACATACGGCCATGATGCGATGGTTCCTATGGAACTCTTGGCTAAGTCAACCAGAGTTGCATTTCAAAACAACTTGCAATGGTACGATTACAACGATGCATGATGATTGAGCTTGAAGACTTAGACGCTGAAAGGTTGGAAGCTCTAAATCATCTGCAAGCACAAAAGAAGAAGGCAAAAAGGTGTTACAATAAGAAAGTTCGCCGACGAAGTTTCATCGAAGGTGAACTAGTTTGGAAAGCTTCCTTGCCTCTCGGATCAAAGAAAAGTTGAAAGTGGTCTCCAAAGTGGGAAGGACCATTCCGTATCAAGAAAGTACTTCAACAATGGTGCTTATTGGTTGGAAGATGAAGATGGGGATTCCCATAAGAAGTTCATCAATGGGCGTTACCTGAAGAAATTCTACCCAACTGCATGGGAGGCAAAATCTGATCCAAGTCCAGAGCTTGAGATGGAGGAGGAACCAGATGAAGTGGCTATGACTCAATGCACGGCCACTTGCTTGACTGAAGTGTAGTATGAACTCATACGCTTCGTGGACTTAGCCGCCCCAATTGCGTTTCTGCAGCTTTAAAATAAAATCAAATATTTTTATTACTTATGGAGTAATAAGAATTTTGAGAAGTTTTGCCACTAAGCACTATAGATGGCGAAATTGCTAGCTAAAAGGGGAGAATTCCATCACTAAAATTTGTATAAGTGTTGTGGAGTTTACTTCTTTTCAAATTTGACCTTAGTTTAAAGAGGTGGGCTAAATTTTCTAAGGATTTTGGGCTATATTGCCGAAAATTTTCTAAGTATTTTGGCAACTTTAGCTTTAAATCCTAAGTATTTTGGACAATTTTCTAAGGATTTTGGTGGTTTTATCACAAGGCCATGAGATTGAAATTGACAAGGATTTTGTTTAAATGGCTAAAATAAATAAAGGCCATTAAATTTAAAGTTGGCTAAAACCCATTGCCACCAATTCAAAACAAAACATAACTTGTTTGGAAATTGAAATAAATCCATGAAACAAAATCTTAAAGTCATAAAATTACTTGAGAAAAGCAAGCATGGAAAGATAAAGTCCTAAACCTAGGACTAAGGTACTACTCCTCCTCATCAGACACCTCAGCTATCTCTTCCTCCATGTTGTGGAAGGGGTCATCTCCATTGTAAACACTGAAGTAATTGGGAAGTTGTGCCTTCCAAGACTGGAAAATGTTAGTCAACTAATCCAGTTGGTAGTACTTAGCACCCAGTTCTTCATTGGTTTTCTTGAAGTCATCCAGCGTACCAGCGGCTTCCTCAAGCTGCTTGCTCTTCTCTATGATCGCCTGCTCTCTATTGGTCTTCAAAGAGGCAAGTTCATTCTCAACAGCCACAACCTGAGACTTAAGCTCTTCTAGCAAGGCCATGAGCTCTCTCTCTCTCATCCTTAGTAGAAGCGGCTATTTCATGAAATTTCACTATTTCAAGTTCAAGCCCTCTAAGGCATGTGAGATAGTCAGCCCTAGCTAGATGAAGTTGTGCCAAGGCCGTGGAAGTGAGATTGTACTCAGCAGCAAACACCTTGAAGAGGATAGGATAATCAGGAGAAGCACATAGGGTATCAATATCCCTTTGAATGGTGTCAGTATCCTTTTTCATAGCAGCTTGTTTGGCATTCCCAAAAGATATCAATGTCTCCAATAGTCAGCTCAAGTTCAAAGTTGGAAGGAACTTCTGCAACATGAATTCCTACAAAACAAAAATTAACAAAGTTGTTAATACAATTTTTGTTAATAAGTTGGTGAAAATTTTAATTTTACCACCTAAAATTATTTCATAATTTTTATTTTGGAAAAAATACTAATTAATGCCAAATATTAATTATGTTAATAATTTTTAGAAAATTAAAACTAATTTTTGGCCATGAGGCCGAAAACCCTAGTTGCATGTTGTCCAAGTTGCAATTTTTGCAATTAAGGACATGGCATGCTAGGGTTTAGGTTTTAACCAGAATTAAGTTTCATATTTTTGAAATTTAGTTTAATTAAGCCTAAACCTAATATTTATTTTTGGCTAAGTAGCATGGTTATGCTGAAAATAATGAAAATTCCAACCCCAGGGGTACAATTGCAAACCGCACAAATTGCAATTTTTGCAATTTGGGGCCACGGTGTGCTAGGGTTTTGGAATCCTAAAAATTAGGCTAATATACTTAAGTATTGTGACCTAATTAACTTACTAAACCCCCTGATTTTTGGCTTAATTAATCAATTTTGCCTAAATCACAAAAACCCTAATTCTTCAAGCTAGCTAATTTGCCGCCAAAGTTGCATTTTTTTTGCAAAAAAGGCCTCGGCATATTAGGGATTGCTTGATTCATCAAATTAGGTTTATGTTTATGTGATATGACCTAATTTTATGAGCTTAACCCCTGAATTTTTGGCTAATTTTATCAAATAGGCCGAAAATTACATAAACCCTAGGGACTAAATTGCATGCCGCAAAAAACTATCCTACTTTTTGTAATTAGGGTTTGCGGCATGCTAGGGTTTAATTCCTTGTCAAATTAGGTTTGTATTTGCCTAATTACAACCTGATTTTGTGAGGATTACAACCTATCCTAGTCAATTTTGGTTTAATCAAAGTCCTAAACCTAATTGAATTTGGAATTTTAACCAAATAAGGCCGAAAATTCCAACTAGGGTTAGGAAACCCTAATGTCGACATAACGGCCCCTAAGTCAACATAATTAGAATGTTTTATGTAGGTTTCTTCATGAAATTATGCAGCAACATGTTGAGCTAAAGATCTATGGCAAAAATCAAGCACTAGGCTGAAATCTACATGGTTTTAGTTAGGGTTTTTTGCCAATTTCTTAACCTAATTAATTTGATTACTAAATCAAGTTAATTACTTATTTACCAGCAGCCATATCACATGAAATCTACCATCAAAGTCGACACAAACAAGGGTCCTAAGCTAGGGTTACGGCATGAAAGGAAACTTGATGAATTTAAGTTCAAAAATTAGAATTTCATGAAGTAATTACCTTGTTGATGTGCCGATTTGGGATCAATCACCATGGAGTTGATTCTTGGCCTTGGTTGTGCCAAATTGGAGTCTCCATCATGAGAGTTTGATCCAAACTTCTTAGCCCTTGCCAATGATTGAGAAGCTTCCATGAACAAGGAGTTGCAACTTGAATTGTTAGGCATGGAAGAAGGCTTTGGTGGAGGAATTTTGCCTTGATCCTTGGAAGCCATTGAAGCTTGAAAAGAGGCTGAAATTTTCGGCTAGCAGGATTCCAAGGGATATGGTCGACGGTGCTAAGGAAAATAAGAGGAAAGGACTTTGGCCGAAGACCAATTTCCTTATATACAAGTTCAAATCCTTTTAAATTAAGGACTTAAGCTTGGGGGGCCATTGTTTATACCGCAATTTACAATTGAGGGTAAATTGGTCTTTGCATAAAGTAAATTAAGATGAGTGGTCAGGATTTAATCAGAAATCTTGATGAAACTTAGTTTCTGCACCACCCTAATTCTATCAGAGTTAGGAAAATCTTGTAATTAATTAAATAATAGCCAAAATTAATAATTAAATTAATTAATAATAATTATTTTTGGAATAATTATTATTAATTACTCCTAGTATGCCGCCCCTACCTATGGGATGTGGTGTAACAGGCCTCAAGGGTCCAGCTTCCTTAGATACAGCAGCTTGATACCTCAGGCAGAGAGTAAGGAAGGGAGTTGTATGCTACCTGACCATGCAGGTGGGAGAAATATCATGGAATAAAATAATCTAAGTCTTTCCCATACCCAGGGAAGGCCGCCCTAGTCATAGGACGCAGTCTCCTCACCCATTGCACTAAGGAGGTAGGGAGCAAGAGATTATCAGCAAGTGAAACACTCACTGAATTAAGGGAGGCGTGAGATATTATCACTCACCCCCCTCATACATGATCACCCTAGTATAGTGGTCAAGGTCACCCAGCTAGTAATACTCCCCCGGGAGGCAAACTTGCATTTTGTTCATTTAAGGACAAAAAGGCAAGATCAAAAGCAGTTGAGCTAGCTAGGGGGGGTGCGGCCTTGATAGGGGTTTTACCATGATTTTCCTTGATACATGTAGGTCATCTTGGTGAAATTTCATCTTAAACAGACTTCGTATGAAAAACTTATCCTAGTTATTCAGTTAAGGACAGTTTGGGGTGTCAAACCCACTTCACTATGCTATAGAGGTCAGTTTTACATAGAATTTTTTCCATAACTTCATGGGGATAATCTAAGTCTACTGGTGGAAAATCAGTTTAGTTGGACTTAGAGTGAAAAACTTATGCTAACTTTTTCATTTAAGGACAACCTGGGGAGAAAAACCTAGTTCACCATCAAGGGGAACTCGGTTTTACTTGGAATTTTTCCCTAATCTCGTGGGGATAGTCTAAGTCCCTTGGCAATGTTTCAGCTCATTCAGACGTAAGGTGAAAAACTTATGCTAGTTTTTCAGTTAAGGACAGTTTGAGGTATGAAGTCTAGTTTGCTATGAAGGGAAGCTCGAATCAAGCCAAGATTTTTACCATGGTCTATGGCTGATATACGAACCCTACTGGTGAAGTTTGGGCTCAATGCAAGCTCGTTTGCAACTTTTACACCTTCTTCAGTTAAGGACAAAGTGGCTTTATCATCCCGGTTTAGCCATAGTTCTTAATTAGAAGATATTTTTATGATTTGAAGGGCTATATATGGCTAAGTATGATAGATTTCGTGGCTAGGGTGTTAAGCTCCATGACCCAGGGTCACCTCTCAGCCAATCAAGTGATTTCAGCTCATTAGAGGCAATAGAGACTACACTTGATACATCAGATGGTATCCAGCACCTCATGCTACCTAGTACCTCATGCTACCTGGTACCATGAGGGACGCCTCACTCATCCTTCCTCTCCCTCCTATCACCTACTACAGCAACCAGAAGGAGAGGGAAGCTTCACTGCAACTTCCTGGAAGTTTCCTCTGACCAATCAGAAGAGTTCGACTTCCTCAGCAAGTAAAGCCCACCAAATTTTCAGGCCCATGCCGCCCCCTATATAAAGGAACCAGTTCCAGAGCTTCAAGGCAGTTCTCACAACTCACAGACATCACTCGTCTAAAAAACCAAGCTCCGTGCTTATTTTCTCTGGCTCCGCGCCTTTTTACTCTTGTTCATCACGAGCTCTTACTCGTTCTTTATATTTTTCTTGTTCAATCTTGTCTACGACGTAAAAACATCAATCTCTTGTTTATTTTTTAAAAGACAGCAATCAAATTGCTCTTTTCCCTTGTTCTTGTTTCAATTTAATCTCAATCAATCTTCGCTCTTGAAGCGCTCTCTTTTAGGAAGTTAATCTAGTGGATCCAATGATTTAAATGCTCCGGTGTGACTTTGATCTAGTCCCCACAAATCGCTCTGATCTTTTTAATCTGCTGCGTTTGCACCAGACTAGTTGTTTACTCTCTCTTTGTCAATTTCAACAAATTGACTGGCACGCCCCTATGCTGTCATTAAGTAGTTTTCGCAGAAACTCTCCAAAGAGATTTTTGGCGCAACACTTTGTTATATATATAAGATTTAATAAGGTAGAGTAATATAATGAGGCTTCACATATTAATTTCTTCCAAAAAGAAAAATTAAAGATTTATATTTTTTGGAATAAAGGAAAACAATATTGCACAAAGAAAGGGCAGATATGGAAGTTAATAATAAGAAGCTTGTTTGCATGTGCTCTCTCATTAACTTGACAACTCTACATGCAACTAGAAGCCCTAAAAAGGAGGTGTAGTTGGAGCTTTTAAAATCTTTTTACTCCTCTTTGGAATCTAATTTCAAATTTTCCTTTTATCTCTTTTTCCAATTTTAGTTTCTTGTGATTCCATTGTTCAAGGAATTAAAGTGAAGAATATGAAAAAGAAAACCCTAAGCCCTTCCACTTGGCTACAATTCTTTCAATTCTCAAAGGTCTAGTCGGTAAGTCAGGTAGTATATAAATACCCAAACCCCCATATCCAAAAAAAACCCACAACTTCCTTCCAAGATATATCACTGCCTATTGACTCCATCTTTCTTTCCAAATATCTGCATAGCTGCTTTCTCAAGGTGAGCTATAAGACACTATTTGTAATATGGATTTTCAACTCCATTCTTTATTCCTGGCCTCAGTTTTTCACTTTCTAGATACCCTGCAACTCTCAGCAGTCACTTTTAGTTTTTTGTGTTACAATTTTGAGTACCATGAACCCTTATGATCATCTTCAATTTATACATGAAACTGATGCATCCTAGCTAGCTAGTGCCTTCCATTCTCATAATTAGGATAATATTTTTTTACAAAATTGTTGTCTCCTTGTTGTTAGTCTTTGCTTTTTTTTTCTTTTGTTACAAGTAATTAATATATATAACACTGCCCTCTTAAATTGTTATATATATATCTACAGAGGAGATCAGATCAATATGAGTAGGCCAGGAGACTGGAATTGCAGGTCATGCCAACACTTGAACTTCCAAAGGAGAGACTCATGCCAGCGCTGTGGAGAGCCAAGACCGGGCGACGTCATGAGGTCAGGTGAGTATGGAAGTTTCGGAATCGGAAGTCGGGGCGGTGGGTCGTCGTTTGGGTTCAATACAGGGCCAGATGTAAGGCCAGGTGACTGGTATTGCAGTGTGGGGAACTGCGGGGCTCACAACTTCGCCAGCAGGTCAAGCTGCTTCAAGTGTGGTGCAGCCAAAGATGATTCTTCTGCAGGATTTGACGGTGACCATCATATGGCAGCAAGACTCAGGGGCGGCTATGGCTTCGGCACTGCCAGCTCTAGTCGCTCTAACTGGAAATCTGGGGACTGGATTTGCACCAGGTTCATTCATTTGATAAATCATTTGGAAACCTTATTAAAAAAGGGTTCATTTCTATTTCAGTAATATCCTGCATGCTTAAACAGAACTTGGACGTGAAAATTTGATGAACAGTTCATGATAGTTGACTATATATATAACTCTTTTTATTTGGAATTTGACTGCAGGTCGGGTTGCAACGAGCACAACTTTGCTAGCAGAACAGAATGTTTCAGATGCAATGCACCAAGAGACTCCACCAACAAATCTTCTTACTAAATAATAACACCTATGATTTTTCATTTTGGGGTATGGAGTAATATTTAATTATCTTTTGCTTTTGATTCTTCATGATAATCAAAAACTTTTCTTTCTTTTTTTTTTTCCACGAAGAGAATAATAATAATAATAATAATTCATGATTCTGATTTCAGGTTATGCAGTGACATGAGGAGAGACAAGATCAATATCCCAGATGATGAAGTACCAAACTCTCTTTTTTGCTCCTAGCTAGCCTAAGCTACCTCTCTCTTTCTCTTTCTTTGTTTTTCTCTCCTTCTGCTTTTTTGTTTTAGGTATTAATTACTTATCTCTTTTGTCTTGGTAGGGATCTTTTTAGATTAATGAATATCATGTTTGATCGACTTCAGTTGAAGTTTTGGAGCTAAATTATTTAGCATTTTTTTCATCTTTTTTCTTATATAAAAGTATAGCTAGACATGTACTTCTCTATGTTATCATCATTATCAATCTTATTAATCATATCAGTGTCTTTAATTTGTGCCTTTCTTTCTCTTTTCTCTCTGTTATATGATACTCCATACATATTATATATGATCCATTTGCCCAAGATTGCTTTATTTTTTCTGTTTGAAATGGTCCAAGGAATATTTGAGTTGCAAACAGAATCACCAATTTGCTCATTTTGCAAAGCAAAGTAAAGGGGTTATTCTTGGACCACAATAGGATCTTTTGTTTAAACCAATGCAAGAGAATGTATTTGATTCAAATAATCATAGATATTCCATTTGATTTTTTTTTTGAATTCATTCCTTTTGAATATTTAACCTTAATTAATTTTAGCAAGAGAGAGTACAATAAATCATATTCCTATATATATAATGAGCATCATATATATATATATATATATATATATATATATATATCTTTGCCGGATAAGATACATGTTATTCTGATATATACAGGATTGAGACCAAGATGCATATTGTAAAATGCCTTCTGATCAATATTGGAAAATATTGCATCAAGTTAAGACAATATATATAAGAGCATTTGGTATATACTTGCACAATCAATGGGATGTTTTCTTATATAATTAAAATAGTACATAATACAATATTCTAAATTTGTTAAATCTTTAAATAAGGGTCTAAACTTTATGGAAATTCTTGATTCAGGGTTCGATCTTCAATTTAATCGAATCAGAGCTTAACATTCCAATTTTAACTAAATAATAATATGACTTGGCAGAATAAACCCATTTTTCCGTGTCATGCACGTATCAAATTCAGAGGTTAAGACTGACGTCATATTCTTATATTAGTTCGAGATGGAATTGGAACATTAGACTCAATTTGATCAAATTGAAAAATTGGACCCTAATAAATTAAAAATTTATAATCTTCACAAAGGTTTTTTCTTTTTGGCCATTAATCTTCACAAAGGTTAGAGATCACTTATTTGAACAATATTTTGTCTTCTTTCATTGTTTTTAAAGAAATATTTATGCATGGGACTCTGCCGTACGTAATTAAGTGTGTGTGTGTATATGTATACATTTTTATTTTTTACTATTAAAGTTATCCCCAAACTGTTGTATGCTCAGTATTTGACACTTCTACTGCTGACATTTGTCCAAAGTTGATAATTGGGGAAAAAAACCAATATATATTTTTAGAACATTGAATCATAATCGAAGTAAAATTCATTTCCCCTTTGATAGTAATAGTCAAGGAAGAAAAGGAGCAAACGAGAAAAATTGAAGGAAAAACTAGAGAAACTAAGAATACCAAGGGAGGGGGAGAGACCGTTGTAAATTCTATATATTCTTTAGCTATATATCTCGTATCATGGAGCTCTAAAATGTCTTATAAGAAGTTCATATATAATAATTTAAGTATTGGTAATCAGGGACGGAGTTAGGGGGGCAGGGGGGTGGCGTTCGGCCCCCCCCCCCCCCCCCAAACTTTTTTCAGGATTCCCTATATCGATTCATATATATATACAATATATAAGTAAAATTAATTATAAATTTGCCCCCCCCCCCCCCAAAAAATTAAAAGAACCAGTTTATATATGAGTTTTTTTTTAATTATTTTATATATTAAGTGTGATTTGCAAAAAAAAAAGTTTCCACCAATAACAAATTTATAATTTATTACATATATTTATTTCTAATTACCTACATGTAATATCAATTTATCTCTCCCAATCTTGACTCTCAAGCAATATGGAAAAACAAGTATTTAAAGAACCTCTCTTCTTCTCCTCCATATCGCGGGGGGAAAAACTCTTAAAGTCGAAACTTTATCAAAATCCAATTTTTATCTTGCTTTCTTCATCTTCCATGTGCTTTCTTAAAAATCTAACTCTCCTTTGTATAATTGTATTACAATTATCTTTATAAATTGCAATGATTTTGATATTTTAATTCAAAATTGGGGTTCTAAATTTGTATTTGAGTGAAAATCGAAAATCATGATAATCTCATTTCTTCTCCTTCAATCATTCTTTATAAATTCTTTAATCCAATCCTTTAATTCTTTGTGTTAATCTACAACAATTTTAGAAAGAGCTTTTTTTTTTTGGATAAATATGTGTGTATTCATCCAGTAGTAGCAGGAATAAGAACTGCTACTCAAAACTAGTTACAGTATCATTTGCACTTCAAAAGGCAACTACCAGTCAAGACTAAAATTCCAACTTTTACAAAGGAAAACATTGATAGGATCCTTGGCAACATTTTTAAAGCCAAGTAATCGAAATCTAATAGACTCTACAATGGTTTGAAAAGACTGATCAATTATTTTCATTTTCTGTTGAAACATTCTACAATTTCGCTCTCTCCAAACAACATAACAATAAGCATTCAAAGCTAACTTCAAAACTAACAAAAGAGACTTCCCTTTAAGTTTTGTAGTAGCCCATTCAAACTCACTTTGCCCATTTCCAACCGTTCTTCTCAAATTGCAAGCTCTCAAAATTCGTTCCCAAATCTTCTTGGAATATTCACATGTGAAGAAAATATGATCTCTGCACTCCAGCTCCTGCCCACATGGAACACAATTAGGGGATTCCACTTGAATATTCCAATGTTGCAATCTATCTTTGGTGGGCAATCTATCCAAAATAGTCATCCAACTCACAATAGAATGCTCAGGCTGATTACAGGAAAACCATGTGAGCCTCTGCCAATGCACACGAGGATTCCTATGTCTCAACTGATCATAAATAAGAGAAGACTTAAAGGTGTAGCCAGGTAAATTCCAATCATGAATAACCTAAGCTGCCTTGCTTCTCAATTTGAGTAGTTTCTTCAAGTTCCAACTGTATCTCTGTAGGCATGGTATTTCCATAATATTCCTCCCTTTAAGAATGTACTGTTGGATCCAAGCTATCCACAATGAACCAGACAGCATATATATACCCCAGAGATGTTTAAGCACACAAGCTTGATTCCAAATAAGCAAATTTTTGAGTCCCAAACCACCTTAAGACTTTGGGTGACAAATCCAATCCCAATTGACTCTGGCTCCTTTTGCATTACTGTCATTTCCTTTCCAGAAGAAGGAACAACATAATTGGTTCAACTTTTTAAGCACAACACTAGGCAAAAGAAAGTTTTGACACCAAAAATTATGAATACTGAATAACACTGATTGAACTAATTGAAGTCTGCTAAGAAAGGTACTTCACTGCCCAGTGAGTAATCCTTTGTTTCACCTTGTTGATAAGAGCATCTTTCTCTCCAAGCCTTTTTGATACTAGAGGTAGCCCCAAATACCTCACAAGCAAAAATCCCAATCTAAACTGAGATAAAGATTGCGTTTTCTGTACATAAACCCCAACTGTAAAAAGCTCACTCTTCTCACAATTCAGCTGCAATCCAGATAGTTTATAGAATAAGTCCAGCACATTCTTCACCCCAGCCACAGAATCAGGATGTCCCTTAGCAAAAATCAACAAGTCGTTCGCAAAGCAAAGATGAGTGAGGTTAATTTTTTTGCATTTAGGATGGTAGGAAAAATTGCCATGAAGAGCAACAAAATCAAAGAGTCTAGACAAGACATTCGTAGCTAGGACAAACAGATACGGAGATATAGGATCTCCTTGTCTAACACCTCTAGCACTGGGAAAATATCCAACAAGACCCCCATTAATAGATAAAGAGTACATGGGACTAGTGAAACATGCAGAAATCCAAGAAATAAAAGTATCAGGAAAAGCGTGTGCTTTAAGAACATTAATTAAAAAAAGACCAATCAACAGAATCGAAAGCCTTCCTTAAATCAATCTTCAAAGCACATCTAGGAGAATTATTTTTCCTATTATACCCACAAACAATTTCCTGAGCCATAAGAACATTGTCTACAAGCTTTCTACCCTCAATGAAAGCACACGGGTTTTCAGCTATCAAATAAGGCAGACATTTTTTCATTCTATTGGCAAGAATTTTAGTAATGCATCTATATAAGATAGTGCAACAAGAAATGGGCCTAAATTCAGTAATAGTATTGGGATTGGGGACTTTAGGCACAAGGGTAATAGCAGTAGAATTAAAGGTTGTAAGTAAATGACATATTTCAAAGAAGTGCAAAATGGCCTCCACTACATCTTGCTGCACAATATGCCATGTTGATTTGAAGAACTGAGCATTATAGCCATCATGCCCTGGTGCCTTGTCTCCATTAATTGAAAAAAGAGTGCATTTTATTTCCTCTGAAGTAACAGGGGCAGTTAGAGACTGGGTAACTCATTGGGAACAGTATCCTGTAATATATCTTTCAGTAAATCAATAGAGCAACCTTCAACAGCTTCATCCCTTTTACCAAGCAAAGATTGAAAGAACTGTACAGCTTCTTCAGATATCTGCTGAAATGTTTCAAGTATATCACCATTTGCATCTTGTAAAGACTTAATAGTATTAGATTTTTTCTTCACAGTTACCATCTTATGAAAAAATCTGGTGTTCTAATCTCCTTCTTGAACCCATTGAACCCGAGACTTTTGCTTGTAAAAAGTCTTTTCAGCAAGCATAAGATTTTTCAATTCGACTTCCTTTTCCTTCATCTCATTTAAAAGCTGAGTAGAAGCAGATTGCAGAAATGAAGTTTGCAATTGGCTGACTTCAGCTCTTTTCTGATTAACTCTATCAGAAAGTTGCCCAAAATTATCCTTATTGAATTGTCTCAGAATTGGCTTAAGTCTTTTGAGCTTCCTAAACAACCTTAACATAGGATCTTTACCAAGAACAGGTTGTATCCAAGACTGTTCAACTATCTTCAAAAAATCAGCATGCTTACTCCAAAAATTCAAAAATCTAAAAGGCTTTGGAGGACAGAAATTCTGAGAATTAATCTTGATCAAAATAGCATAATGGTCTGAAACTTCAGGAGCCAGAAATTCCACAGTAGAAGTCTGGTAAATTTCAAGCCATTTGATGTTCACCAAGGCTCTATCTAATTTCTTAGAAATAAGTCCATCATCTCTCTTATTGCACCAAGTAAAGAGAGGACCAATGAATACATGATCAACTAAATCTAGTTGATCCATACATGCAGTGAAATCCTCAACATCAGATCCAACAGCTTGTACCCTAGTGAAATCTGAACTTTCCTCCATATTTGCAATGACATTAAAATCCCCTGCTATAAGCTAAGGGTTATTACCAGTAGTACCAGCCAACTGTTTCAAGTGAATCCATAGCCTTCTTTTATCAATCTCACCATTTGCCCAATAAATTGCAGAAAAGAAAAATTTCTGGCTAGAATAAGTAACTTCACATGTAATGCATTGATCACAACTATCAACAAAATCAACTTGACAGCAATCCTTCTAGAGGAACCATATGCGACCATTAGAAGCATGATTATAATTGCAACAAACTTTCCAATTAGGAAACAGCTTAGCAATAATACTAGCAGACTTATTAACTTTCACTCTAGTTTCTAGTAAACAAACTATTTCAGCATTTAACTTCTGAATTCTCTTACTAACCGCAAACTGTTTAGTAGGGTGGTTTAGACCCCCTAGTGTTTCATACTAGGAACATCATTTAGATGCTGGTGTTGAATGACTGATAAAAGCAGTAGAACCTGCTTTCACTTTAGCTTTAACTTGAGTATTCTTAGTTTTAGTTATGATCTGCTGCATAAGCACCTTCACTCCCTCAGATGCAGCTCTAGGCTTCCTAGTATAGACAGACTTATCTACAGTTTCTGTCTTATCAACATAATTCACTGAACTGGATTCTGCTTCATCATCTGGATTTACAACAGTCTGCAATGCAGCATATCTATTGCTAGACTGTTTTGATGTGCTTGCCTTGCCCTTTCCTGTGGTAGAAAATTTCTTGTCAGTAACTTTTGGAGCATCTTTCGGAGTATCTTTTTGGATAGCCTGTACAATAGTATCACCGATGGGCTCATGTACAGTATGTGGAGAAGTGCAAATAGTTAACTCTCCAATTTTTACTTCAGTATTTACAACTTGCTGTACTGATGTATGCTCAACTTTCTCATTAGACTCCATATTTACAACTAGTATCTGTTTCAGGAAGTTTCTTTGGAGTCCACCTTTGTTTGTTAGGTTGTTTTGGTACTAATGAGCAATCATCATGACAAAAAAACCTTACAAGTATTGCAATGTGGAGGTCTCCATGGTACTTCCACCTCAATAGCTACTGCCAGCAGCTAAATCAACCTCAACACAGACCTTGGCAATGGAAAGTTTTTCCTTCAATACAGTACTCCTATCCATATATAAAGGAGTCCCTAGACAACT
The DNA here is from genome assembly GCA_001974805.1 of Corchorus capsularis. Classification (NCBI taxonomy): domain Eukaryota; kingdom Viridiplantae; phylum Streptophyta; class Magnoliopsida; order Malvales; family Malvaceae; genus Corchorus; species Corchorus capsularis. The sequence continues at coordinate 31,592 of AWWV01008678.1, forward strand.
GGCTACGAAACTAAGTCCAAGCCTGGTATACAGTTCTAGAGGAATATGCCTAAGAGTTATCCATAACGGGAATTTCTTCATGTCAAATTCTAAGCCTGGATCCCCTGGTTCCCATTTCTTGATGAATAAGGGTTTATTATGAATATGCCAAGGGCCATTCTCTAAAACCCAGACCCTAGTAGCCTCATTTAGAAAGGGCTTTTTCAGCTATGAGTGTCATCAAAACTAGACTTAGAAACAAGATGGAAGATGAATTTTTAGCGGATGCTTTGTGGTTTATACTGAAAAAGAAATTGCTCAGAAATTTGGTGTAGAGCATAATGATAACTTTTATATGTGATACTTGATTAAATAAAAGAGGACGATGTAACATCATTTTTCTTTAATTTGTTATATTATTTTATTAGTTTTTTATTTATATTGTTGCTTATCGTTAAAAAAATATTTTGTTCTTCGCCCCCCAAATTGTAATTCTTGGCTCTATCCCTGTTGGTAATCATTAATTAATATTATCTTAATCAAGAGATAACTCTTTGGTACTTTGAACCATCCAATGTACTAGCTATAAGGAAAAAGGAAAGTGTTAGTCAAGAATCAAGAGGGTAGTCTAATTTTTCATCAAACATTTATAATTATGTTTAGCTTTTTTGATTTAACGAATGGGGTTAACTTTGACTAATCCAATACTTTAATGTAAAAAAAAATTTTATGGAATAATATTTCACATAGGATTCCAAAGCTTTTAAAAGGGAACCTTTCATATATGGGTTCCCTCATTGACCTCTTGGGTTGTGGTATAAAATTATATTTAGGGAAATGTCGTAATTAATTAAATTAAAAACAGCAAAAAAAATACATAAAATGGTCAAAAAGTAACAACACATTCATTAGTGTCTGCTACTACAATCCATTATTTAGCTTTTAGCAAGATTCTTTGTTTCACTTTAAGCTTAGCTTTATGTTACTTCACTTCATTTGATACTTTTGTTGGTGTTAGTGAAGTGAAAGTACTTGCATTTGCATGCATACAATCATGTCAACTATATATATTGTCACATTTTTTATCTTGCAATTCCTTGCTTATCCAATGTCTCTTTTTTGCCCCATTTTCAGTGCATTTGCCATCATGATATATATATCATATATATATATATATATATATATATATATATATGATGAGGGTTGAAAGAAACTCAAGTACAAGCCAATATATACTTCATTTCTTAATACAAACAACTTATTTTAAGTCCTAACTCCTAAGCTCCTATACATGTGCTTAGGGCTGCAAATGAACATGAAGTTCGATGAACGACTCGTGAACAAGCTCGGTTAAAACTCGTTTATGTTCGTTTATCTGGAAAATAAACGAGTCTGAACAAAATTTTAGTGTTCGTTTAATAAACGAGCCGAGCTTGAACAATGAGTGTTCAGTTCGTTTATGTTCGCAAACATGTTCGATAAATGTTCATTTATTAGCTAGTTTATTGTTCGTTTAAATACTCGTTTAAATTTCGTTTATGGTTCGTTAAGATTATGGCTCCATCAATTTTGAGTAACTTCTCTCGAGCTTCCTTCAATTCCTTGTTGACATCTTCACGCGTGTTGTTGGAAATTTTGCCTCTTTTTCCAAGCTTCTCTTTGTTTTTCTTCTTGATCCAACTTGGAGGTGCAATTGCTTGAGTCAACGCTTCCAATGCTTCATATGCGTCCTTCACAGTCCTATCGAACAAGGGTGTGTTGTTGATGCTATCCACAAGAAGTTGATCATCGACTTCTAATCCTTGATAGAAACACTCGATCAAAACTTGTTGTGAAATGGCATGTTGAGGGCAATCGGCACAAAGTGTCTTGAATCTCTCCCAAGCTAGGTGGAAATTCTCATTTTTGCGTTGTCAAAAAGTTGTAATCATTTGCCTCCTCTTTGAAAGTTGCTCACTTGTCATGGTTGAAGATGTTGTACCTAACTCTTTCTTTACCCACTTTTCCACTACACAAACAAAATCATTTGTTTTCAAAGATAAATTCGATGAAAGTTTGGGATGAATTACATCACCATCAAACTCCATCGTTAATGAGCAATCAAAAACATTGATTTTGGTGTGAGAAGTTCTTAGGAAAGGCCTTCCTAACAAAAGAGGGCATCGATCCTTTGTAATTTCTCCTTCCATTTCCATAACAAAAATGTCAATAGGAAAAATTAAATGTTGTACTTTAATCAAAATGTTCTCTAGCACACCTTTGGGATGTACCAAAGATCCATCGGCCAATTGAAGAACAACATCAGTGTATTTTAAAGGACCAATTTTTAAAGTTTGATAGAAAAAATAAGGCATAACACTTAAAGATGCTCCTAAGTTAAGCATAGCATTATCAATGATAGTATTTCCAATTGAACAAGTAATTGAAAACATACCAGGATCCTTGCATTTTGGGGGTAAATGTCTTTGCAAAACAGCAGAAACTGTTGCTGCCAAACATTCAACTTACCTTGCAACCTTTTCTTGTTTGTACACAATTGCTT
>AWWV01008679.1:0-33684 GCA_001974805.1 Corchorus capsularis
AGGGACACAAGTGCTAAGAGAATCACTATGTAGTTTCCACTGTTCCATGAGGTATTTAGACAAAGACAAACTAGATTCAATCTCCTTAAATTTTTCACCTGTCAATGCAGTTTTTCACAGAATAGCAAGCACTTCATCTTCTAATTCAGCTAAAATAAGTCCAACAAGCATAGTTTCTTTTTGTAATAATATTCCCTCTTGTTGGAAAAACCACAGAAAACATTGGTCTTTTTCAGTTAAACTCAATTTTATGTAGCCTAGTGACTTTAAAACAGACCCCTGCACCAACTTCACAAACTGAAATAGTCCAACAGGAGCATAGCCGCAATTAATGCTAATTTCCCTGAATTCATCTAGTCTAATCCCCACAAAATTCTGAAATATTATATACAAGTTGTGATGTATATATCCCATAAGCACCGCATCCCAAGCAATTCCTAAATTTTCAGTCATCCTAAAGCACACTTCTCTAGCTTCAAACAACCATAAACAACCACACAAGATAAAAATTCCAATTCCACTCAGAGCTGAAGCAACAAACCTTGTTGTAGCTGTGTTGAAAAAAGCAATATTCGAAGTGCTCAAAAGACTTTCATCCACCCTGTCTCCAACGTATATAATGGGTTCTGATGGAAAACAAATCAAAGCCAAACACATTGTTGAAACTCCATTTGGTGTAGGAATTTCATCAAACAGGTCGTAGAGGATTTGTGATGATTTGATGTTGTCATGTTCGTAAGAAGAAAGTCCCCCTGGACGGAATCTAATGAAGACGTCAAGAGGAAGTTTCGTCCATACTTGCGGCAGCTCCAGAAAACTTGCCACCGCATCCACTCTCCCCGTGAACGCCAAGCACTTTTTCGAACTTTTGGGGATGACCTTTATCGTAGAATCTGAATTTACAAACACACTGGTACTAATCTTTTGGCCTCCTAGCAAAAACCCCTTAAAGGGTTCCATTGGAGGTGGCAAAGCTGGGAGTGGCGTCAAAAAATTGGTCTTTTTGGGCGAAATCCCGGCATCAATAAGTTTGACATTCTCGGTTGATTCTGGCTGATCTTCCATCTCAGCTAAGTCCTCCATGATAGCTGTACAAGCCTCTGAACAGTCTTTTACAGCCGCCTTCAACTCGGATGAATAGACTGTGACAGCTGTCTGCATTTTGGAGAAAGCTCGGTCGATAACATCATTCATGTGGCTTTCAAATTCTTGGAAAACGGAGGTGATTTTGACCATTAGCTGATCAACCATTAAACGGAGGCATGTATCAAAAGATTCATCGGTGGCTGAGAGTCTGAGAGAAGGGATAATCGCGCCATCTAGGTCAGTAAAGATTGTGTGATTTTCGAAATTTGGTTTTGATTTTCGGTTTAGATTATGTTAATTGTGATTAGTGATTAAAATATCATATTTATTAGGTGTTGACCAAGAAATTTTCTATAAATTTGGTTTTGATTTTCGGTTTAAACTATGGTGTTTAAACCCTAATTTTGACTTTTGGGAATTGGGTGTTTCGATTTTTTAGCCAGAAGCTTTTAATTTTCAAATATATGTATAAAAATTTGTGTAACGTCTGTTCTTGTATACTAACAAATGCTTTTATTACTTAAGCAATTTTCAAATATATTTTTATTACTTCTCAAATATATGTATTTATTGTTATAATATATTCTAATATATGAGTGGCAGTCAATATAGAAGATGGGGTTGCTGTAGATGCTGAAGAAGTTGCAGAAGATAATTCAGAAAAAGAAGATGTCGACTGGGATGAGAATTTAAAGGCATATCTAGTGAGGACTAAGGCATTTACAGAAGAAGACCATGATCCTGAAGGTTGTTTAGCTAGGGAAAAGATATATGAGTCTGTTAGAAGAGGGTCAAGGCACAAGGCTCTTGTTTCTAGAGAAGAAGAGGGTGAAGATGATGTTGATGCTGACCCATTAGAAGAAATATTTAGGAATATTAGAGAAAGAGAACTTACTACAACTAATGATGAAGTTGTCGAGGTTCAGAGGGGCTATGAGAGTGACAACTATCTTTCAGATGAGGCTAGGAGTTTGGTAAACAGTGATGGGGACTTAGACCATGATGATGCAACATCCAGAAGGAGCAGGTACCCTCGATTTAACTTCAACGCAGCAATTCCAGAATTTGCTAAGACCATGGTCTTTATAGATCATGAGCAGTTTAGATATGCTATTAAGAAGTATTCACTTGCTTCTAAAAAAGAGTTAAGATTTGTTAAGAATGAACCTAGGAGGCTGAGAGTGAAGTGTAAAGTTACTGATTCATGTCCTTGGAGGATATATGCTGCCTGGAATGAAGAGATTAGGGCTGTACAGGTTAGGAGGTTTAATGATGAACATACATGTCATGTTGACTCTTGGGAGAACAAAAATGTTAGTTGTGCTGCAACTCTATAAATGATTGAACAATTTCTCATGCCTACAGAATCAGTTCAAGCCTCTTAAGAGCAATGGAGCATCTTCAGGAAGTTCCCATGGTGCTGGATTGTTCAAGCCTACTGCTAAATCCTCTGTGACACATGGTACAAAGAGGAACTCTCTGCTGCAAACCCAATTGGCACCCAAGAATCGGTTAAGAAGCAAAGATGAATGTGCTTGGCCACATCTATTATGATATTTTGTTTAGTTTAAGGGGTTTTCTTTTGTTCATCTTGGAAAGATAAATTGTTCTTTGGTTAGAATTGAACCCAATTATTGTCATATTTTGCTGTATTGAATACTTTTTTTGAAAGACTACTGTATTGAATACTATTATGTCAGCAAAATTCTAGTATCAGGGGGCAGGGGCTGATTTGTCCCAATTTAAATACTTAAAGGGCCATTTTTGGTTTAAAATCCTTTGTTTTTTTTATTATTATCATATTTGAATTTTCAGGACTTTTTAAAAAAAATTTAACATTTTTTCAAGTGACCCGCCTGACATGTGAGTTCTAGTCACGTCAGCAAAATAGACGGACATTAGTCACGTGACGGCACGTGACTAACGGTGCGTTCAAAAAGGGCTAACTTGTCCCTTTTTCAAAAATTGTGGGGCTTATTTATCCCAAAAAATAGATAAGGGGCAGATTTGTCCCAAAATCAATAGTTAGAGGGCCAATTTGGGCATTAAACCAATTTACATCTCAAAGTTAATCAAACAGCTACGCAGCGTAGCGCGCACGGGTCAATCCTTGTTCTAATATATAATTCCTAAGGTCAAAGATCAAATTAAACAATCCTAGCATAGATAACCTAAATCAGGGACTAAATTGCATCAATTAATAATTAAAACCTAATCTCAGGGCCCATGTTAAACAAATTTAACATGAAAATTTTAAATCAGGGGTCTAATTGAACTTTCCAAGAATAATAATAAACGCGGAAACAAATATAAGTGTTTATGTGAAACACTTAGCAACTTGTGTGACATAATTGCACCCAATTAAATACGTAATTGAAAGAAATCAGAAACCTTACCTGAATTTGGTCTGGTTTTGAGCCAAACGTCGCCGTTTCTTCTCCCAGATCCCTTTTTCCACCTTATTTCTTTTTTCTTTTCTTCTTCTTCCTCTCGAAACCCTAACTCCCTTCTTTTCAACCAGCGCCGCCTGCTACTCCCTTTGAGGCTGGGAATCGCCACCACCGTTGCCATGGTTAGCCGCCCGAGACCTCAACGCCACCAAAGCTTCTTCTTCGCGTTTCCTTTCTCCCTCACAAGCTTCTTCTCTCAATCATTTCCTTCGACCGCCACCTTCCTACACCCGATTCCAGCAACTCCACCGTCGGTCATCCCAGTTTCCAACTATGTAATTCCCCTTGCTTCTCTCCCTCAAAACCCTAAGCTAATTTCAACCAAAGCCTTCTCCATTACTACATCAGTAAATCCGACCAAAGCAAGCCTCAACCGCCCAAAAACCTTTGATTCGTTGATTGACACTTAAATGACCCTTCTCCTACCCCTCAACGAAACCCCAACTTAATTTTTACCAAAATACTTCGAAAATGGGAATCCCCATATTTCGTTTCTTAGAAGCCTAGCTTCAACTTTGAGCGAGAGAGAAAATTTCGAGAGAGAAAGATAGAGAATGGGTTCAAGAGGGAGAGCATGTATCTAGGAGGTGAAGGGAAAGGCCAATAGAGAAGAAGTTTTCGGTGGTATCTTCCTCTTCCAGAGAAAATGCTCTGCCTTTTTGATATTGGGGAGAGACCGAGTGTTTGATAGGAGAAAAATGAGAGAGTCCGTGTGTGTAGTGTGAAGAGAGAAGCTGTAAATTATTGATCAGAGACAAAGAGGTCAGAGAGAGTTTCTTTTTGGAATCGGTAAGATCCAAAAAATCTACCCCCGTCGCCAGCTATCGCTTTGATTCCTCCTTATCCCCTTTTCCCCTCATCTCGTTCATTAACGATTGTTTTTGTCTCCTCTGTCAGGTGAATTTTGTTGCCAATAGGATAAGCGATTGAGGTGTCATGATGAATGAGCTGGCCAAGGAGTGGGTGAGAGGAATCTTTCTTTTTACTGATCAATTTTCTGTTTTTATATTTTCATCCCAATGAATTCAACTTACTGGCCAATGAAGAATCTTGCTGTATAATCGGGGCCAATGGGTAATTTTTGGATATATTTACAATTTTGACTCCCAATTTTCCTTTGCTTGAAAACGGTTTTCCTTTGTCCTCATTCCAGGTCGAGCTGGCAGAGGGAATTTTTCTCAAGTAAATTCATTGAATGATTGAGTTGGATTCCTGTGTAGCTGTTGCCTATTTTCCTGATGATTGCTTTGTCTGTGTTTGCCACTGATATGTTTGATCACATACGATTCTGCCTTGTCAATTTGATCCTGTGTCTTCGGGTAAATTTGGTTGTATAATCCCTACACACACTGCACCGTAGGAAACTAGGTATATTCCACTGTCTTCAAGTCCAGGTTTAGGCTTTGTGCATCTAATTTTTTGCCCTTCTGGATTGAATTCCTTTTTGGTGGACTAGGCGCAAAGTATTACCTTTTCCCATGTGTGATGAACCTACCTGATTGTCCCTATTTGTCCCCTATGCTTGCAAGCTAGAATACCATGAATGTACAAATGACTAGCACTGTGGCTTTGTGGCTTGCACCTGTTATATAACGTGACATTTACTGACTTTTCCTCATCTTTTCTTTGCAGGTCCTCAAGGAACTCAACAAAGGAATATGCAACTGGAATGACTTTTTTTTATTCCGACTTTTCTTTTGGATTTGTACTTCTATAATCAATGGGACTTTGGCATTTACACATTTTGTCTTTTCCTTGAATTCTAAAGAAAATAAGGCATTTCTCTATTATAAAAGGAAAATGTCAAATAGTCAATGCACGCAAGCAAAGATATGTGACTAATAAAAATGAGTATGGAGAAAAATAGCCATTAATATGATAAAATGCAAATGCTCAAACTTACCATGTAAATTAAAAACTTGTTCTTTTTGTGATTTTCCGATTTCCCATTTTTTGGTGTTTAATTTTTATTTATCATTATTTCGCTAATATGCCATGAAATGCAAAAGCTTACAAAAATGCAAATCCAACTAATGCATGTCTAACTAACTACTACTAAATTGAGGGTTAATTAATCAATGAATTAAATTGAGTTTAAACTACATGTTTAAAATGCAATAATGTCAAATTACTAAAAGAAACTAAGCCATAAAATATGTAAAAATGCCAAAGGTGTACATTGAGATTCTTTTTTGGATTTTTTTCAAATGCAATCTAGATGACTAAAAGTGGATTAGCTAATTTAAATTAAAAGTGAACTTAAATTGACCAAAATGCCCTCGAATGCAAAAATGACCAAAATGCCCCCGAATGACCCTAATGCCAAATAAGAAATAAATTGATTTGAATTGGAGGATACAGGACAAAAATGGGTGTCTACAACTTGAGGAACAAACAATTAATAGTAAAATTTTTGTGAATCAAAGGAAAGTGATCTCAATCAAAACCAAACCACTTATGCAGGTGTCGAACTCAATTCAATCCTTTCTTAAAGAGCCTGCACAAAACTCAATCAATCACAATTCAATCAATTAAGTCGATTAGAAAACCTAGTACCACTTGAATCCAATTTTGTACCACTTGTCTCCAATAGGGTTTCAAACCTGAAATTCTTCAAATTAAACCTTAATTCACAGCAAAATCAACCCAAGATACTCAATCAAAAACTCAATTAGGGTTAATTGCAACAAATTGAATCAATTGCACAAGATAAACCCTAATCCCCAAATTCCCAAAACTTTCCCTAGAATCTAAAAAATATCGATAACACCACAGATTTTTTTGATTTTTTTTAAATATTTTTCCCAGAAAGATCACACTTAAAGAAGTCTAAATCTCAAATTTCAAAACTTTCCGAGCTCAAACGAATCCAAAACAAAAATCACAAGTTTCTGGTCGAATTTTTTTTTAATTATTTTTTTGATATTTTTCGATATAACTACTAGTTATAAGGACTCAAAATCTGAAATTTCAAAGCAAACGGAGTTAAGATGAATCTATAATGAATTTTTGAAGTTTCTGAATTTTTGATTTTTCAAGCTATGGATGAAGATGGATGAAAAACTTGATGAATGATGAATAGAAGGATAGATTTACCGATTGAAGATGACAACCTATGCTCTGATTACCAATTGATACGAATCTAGTTGCTTTAGATTCAAATCTATCCTTGAAAATCCTTCAAAGTCGACTTGAACTTCTTCAACTTCTAGATGTGTATGTTGATGACCTTCACAAGGCTATTCCTCCTCTTTCGTCGGCTTTAAGTCTTCAATTAGACCTGCAATTGTTAACTTAAGATCACAAGATTCACAAACAATTAAGCAATCACAACCTAATTGTTTTCTAGGACTCTACAAGATTGAGTTTGCTCAAACTAGAACAATGAAGCTAAGATAATCAATTTGGGTATATAAACCACAATTTTATTAATCAACTCAACTTATGTTTACAAGAGCTATTGGTGGCCTTATATAGGCACAAGACCAATGCATAAACCCCTCTAAACCGACCTAGACCTTCAATGCAAGGGTGAAGGGCGGTTTAGCATAGATACTTCTAGAAACTATCCTAAAATACAACCAATAGAAAAATAGCTAAGGATTAGACTTAATTAGACAAGGCCCAACCCTAAACAAGGTCTAAACTACATAATTAACTAATCTAAGATAGAATTAAAGCCCATATGGCCGAATTACACAATGAAAGTATTAAGGCTCAACGATTTCAAGCAAGGTACATAGCTTGGAATCGTTGGGAATATTCCTTTGCTTATTGTCTTCAAAGCTCTTCAATTGATCTTCAATGGACTTCAAGCCTTCATGCTGATGTCGAACAAGACTTGTTAAAGCATCTTTGAACTTCTTAGCCCTTGCTCTAGTTATCGGACCTAAAGGCATCTTCAAAGGATCAAATGGCATCTTCATGAGGCTTTGCGATTCCATAGCATCTCCATGAGACTTTGCGATTCCATCCTCTCCTTTAAGCTTGTCCATGCTTCCTTACAATCCTTGATCATCCCCTCCATGATCTCCATTGTGTTCTTCATGTCCATGATAAGCCCTTAGCGCATCACTTGATGTGGGTGATCTAGTGTGGGTTCCATTGAGGAAGGGGAGGCTCAATCAAGGTCAATTTGCAAAGTTAAAGCCAAGGGCAGATGGACCTTTCAAGATCATTGAGAAGTTCAGAGATAATGCATTCAAACTTGATCTACCCGAAGAGTATGGTGTGTCTCCTACCTTCAACAATTTCTGATCTTGTTCCTTTTGTTCAAGAAGATACTCCACTTCTTTTTCAACCAGGGAAGAATGACACGGGAGTGTCCCATTTGAGCTATGGAGGTGATACGGGTGAAGATGGTGAAATTAGTAAAGCAAGCACCTTACCATATGAGAACCTTGCTTTGATAACACGTCACCTTGAATGGGATCAAGGAAGCCACGGTGGAGCCAAGCAAGCACCTCTCCATGTTGATGCTTATTAGGATGGAAGCACCTTTCACTTGATGACACTTGTTGGAGCTAATCAACACTCATCCGCCACATGTAAGTCAACTTTGGAGGCTTAGAAAACCCTTTGGTGAAGCACTTGTTCTTGGCTGAAGCTTGGATGCAAGTTGGAGCAAGTTGATGGAAGTCATGATTTTGAGCATGGAAATGAGTAATTTGGCTGCCTTCAATCCGAATTGCTTTCATATTACTTTTGAGCACATTTCTAGCTAATTTGGGGTGTTTTAGTTAACTTGTCATTTGTGTTTAATTAAGATTGTTTAATTAGACTTAATTGAGCTTGTTTAGGTGCTAATCCGAGTATATAAGCTATGGATGAGCACTATTCTCATTAGCTTGTAATTTTGATGATATGAACTTTGTTCTAAGTCTTGTAACCTTGTCTAGGTGATCGAGATCTTTCCTTGTCAATTTGAGCGGTGAAATTCTGTATCTCATCTTGATATGGAATCAATAGAATTTTCTGTATCCTTTGAATTCAAGTTGTGGTGATTTTTGTATCAATTTAAGTCCAGTGGTGGTGAGATTCAACCGATTTAAGGTTTTGGTGGTGAAATCTGTATCCTTGAGTTCTTTAAATCCGTGTGCTTAAATCTCATCAATTCCTTTCTAAATTGATCTAGTGAATCTAAACACTTCCCAAACTAATCCTTTAGGATTTGAAGTGCTCTTCTTTAAGCACTTTAATCACAAATTACAATCGGGTATAGTTGAAGCAACTCAATTTCTAACTCATTTAGAGCAACCTCGTATCAATGTTTGTTGTATATCTTACCTGCATCTACAAAATAATAACTGATACTAACTATTTGCATTTTTCATATCTAAAACCTTGGCATGACATTGCAAAATAAAAAATTGTGCAACGCAAGCGCGCGGGGAAAAAATCTAGTAATAAATAATAACAAACTAGATTTCTTTAATTTGTTTGTAAAAACATGAATGACTTTCTGTAGGGTCTATCATCTTGGATAGAGAATTCCCTCAAAAGATTTTACCAGTAGGGCTATTGTTGCAACTTGCTACTAGCATTGAAGAGTTGAAATTATTGGAACCCAAGCCACTAGCAACGAAGTGACTAACAAGAAGGCAGCCGAACAAATAGCAACTTTGAACTTTGAACGTATATATGTTAGCTTAGCTACTCATGAACTATAACATACAGATGACAGAGTAGGGATATAAATGACAATAGTTCTGACTATAAGATTCACATTACATTTCAACAAATTTCTAGTAGTCATTTATCAACTTGCTCGAATTACCAAGGAGGGGTCTCATACATAATAAGAAAATATAATTATTCTTTTCGAATTTTGATTAATTTCACTAGTGGATTTATGCCTATGATTATGAAGTTGGGTTATTTCAGATTAAACGTTAAATTAATTTTGAACCCTTTCCAATTTGCAGTTTCAAATAATTAACAATTTTGAATTTGATTATTGACTTCCAGAGTAAGTCCATTCTTGGGCGACTCATATATATGCCTTTTGAGTAAGGTTAAGTCCAGTTATGGGCAAGTTAAACCAGTCTATTGAGTCAGGCCCCAGTTTTGAGAGCTTGACAACCTATTCTTCACCGAGTGCTTCAGACAAGGAGGATAATGATACCGCACTCAATGATTAACTCCCAAACAAACAGAAATATCTGCCGGAATCTTCTACACCTTGACATGGCAATTAAAGAATGTCAATCCAATTGTCATTTACAAAATTGAGGGTCAAGCATTAGCGGTTGCTTGTAACAAATAAGATGAATGGATCAAAACAGCTCCATCCCAATGCCTCCAAATCCTTCTTGAGCCAATGACCACTATCCAACCCCCCATACATTCCATAAAAATAAACGTAAATCAACTTAAAATTTCCTACTCTCCTGTGTTACTTTCAACGTTAAGTACATCTAAGTAGGGTGCCTAATTTTAGTTCAATGGAACTTTGATCTCTTTCAAAGCCGAATCAGATTAATCTTCTTTCCACTTGTTAACATACCTGAGGAAAGCATTAGCAGGATTTTCCCTAGGGGGTGCACGTACACGAGTTGATCTTCTCAGCACAGCCTCTTCCAGCGCAATCTTGTGAGCCAAATCCTTTGATCGTTTTTGAAGTTCCATACTGCAAAATTGCATTGAGAAAGCTGCATTAGTCGAGAAGGTTACAAAAGAAGGGATCTAGCTTTAAATTTCATCAAGTAAATCAGTATTAAGGATGTTAGCATCAACAGTCATGTTAGAATTGCTCCCACAATATATTTATTTAAGAGACTACTAAAGCTTTTATAATATTACTGAGGAGTAATATCTTTCTTGATTGGATTATTGCCAATATACAACATAATACTGTCACCTTGTAATGGCGAACAGTCAATCCATTCAATAAATGTGACAGCTAGAGTCAAACTTATCATCATACAACTTGCAAAATAGCAGGCACCACAGCATGACTCCCTTAATTGTCCGCATTTGATAGCAACAGTAGGATATAAGCTAATGAATTGCTGAAAATTTATAATAACATCATTTGTTCATTAAATTCTAAAAGAAACCGACTTATCATATATACTCAAGAAACTATTTTAACATGCATGCTTTTATGATCCTATTATGTACAAATTTACACTGTTCACTTAGTAGGATCTGCACAAGAAAAAGCATAGCTGGAACACTTCCAGTCAAGTGATACAGTACCATGAGTAATGCACATGTTTGATGCAAATAAGACTAGCATATACAATTGGTTATATGATTGTCTCTATATTTCAATATAAGTCAAAATCTAACTATATACATTCATATATGAATTAATGTTAAGGAAAAAATAGCATATCATAGACTAATATATAATGTATACAAAGAAATTTCAATAAATGTGACAGCTAGAGTCAAACTTATCATCATACAACTTGCAAAATAGCAGGCACCATAGCATGACTCCCTTAATTGTCCGCATTTGATAGCAACAGTAGGATATAAGCTAATGAATTGCTGAAAATTTATAATAACATCATTTGTTCATTAAATTCTAAAAGAAACCGACTTATCATATATACTCAAGAAACTATTTTAACATGCATGCTTTTATGATCCTATTATGTACAAATTTACACTGTTCACTTAGTAGGATCTGCACAAGAAAAAGCATAGCTGGAACACTTCCAGTCAAGTGATACAGTACCATGAGTAATGCACATGTTTGATGCAAATAAGACTAGCATATACAATTGGTTATATGATTGTCTATATATTTCAATATAAGTCAAAATCTAACTATATACATTCATATATGAATTAATGTTAAGGAAAAAATAGCATATCATAGACTAATATATAATGTATACAAAGAAATTTCATGTAATGAGTTGAATCCACACTAACTTAGTGGGTAACAACACTAGTCAAGTAGTAAGAAAAGAAATACAATGAATAAATACTTAATCCTTAAATAGATAGAAAGAAATTAAAGAAAACTTGAATGATTTAAATATAAAAGGGAGCTAACTTATAATTTTACCAAAGGTCAGATTAGGAAAAAAAAATTATGGAGGGGCTGGAACAGGATTTTACCACTTTCTTAGTTCAAAGAATACTACCAAAAACTGAACTTTCATGATATAAAGGGAAAGCTTAACTGGTGCCCATGCACACAAGTTAAGATGCTATATAAGGAAATGTTTATTTATGTAATTAATGCTTTACATTTTCCTGAATTCAAGAAAAGTGTCTGCATTAAATGAAAGTATTCTCTTTAAATGGAAAGTCAACTTCCTCTAGTAAAACCCTTACAGAAAAAATTGGTCATATAAAAATTTTATGAGAAAGAAAAGCATACCAAAACCAGAGAATATAGTAAACATTAATTAGTTTATGAACAAGATACATTATTAATGGAGATTTTTTCAAGCAAAATTAGATAACTGTCTGACCATATCTTGCTATATAATTTTTCCAGCTGCTTGTGAAGAGCTCTCTCCCTCTCACCCTTACAATTCAACGAGCCTATAAGTGCATCAACCTGTATATTAAATCTTGTTTAAAACTTGAAAAAAGCCCAACAGAAATTGCATATTCAAATCCATTCAAATATGATACCTCTTCCTTGGTACTGTAATAGCCCCACTGCTTGGTGTCAGAACTCTCAACAAATATCCTCCCATCTCGCCTAAACCACCAATACCTGTTATAATCCCTGTCTTTACCTAATGGATTAGTACGGATGCTTCGTTTCTCCATCTCACGTTCAAAATAATCCCTCTGTGATTTAAAAAAAAATTATGCTTAACCGAGCAAAATATTAAAATAGAATCACATCAAATAAAGAGTAAAGATCTGGCTAAAAAAACAAATTAGAGTGAAGAGATGGATCAAACCCTCTGTTCTCTCTTTTCTTTACTCTTCTTCTCCTCTGCATCCTTTTTATCACCAGTTAGTTGTCTCTGTGCATCCTTCTCATATGAATTTGTTACATTTGCTGCATGGACTTTTGAATCCATTTGTTTGTTCTCTGTATTCTTTGATGGACAATCGAATTGCATCCTACAAGTCATGGGGAAAAAGCTTTTTAATAAAACTAAGCTTAACTTAGTGATGCACCCAACCATTTGGCACATGGAACGTGCATCATCCCCATGTTCAAAGAGATATAGGCTTGAACCCCACCTACCCCAAAAATTGGAAAGATAAAGAGATTTAGTTTATAATTAAAGTTTATATATACTGAAATGAACAATCCTCACCTATTATTGAAATCATTGCTTTCTCGAGAGGAACTAGTCTCTTTCACCATGTCTGCAGTCTCTATTATGGGATTTCCAGTTTCTGCTATATGTGGATTGCTTCCTGTGCTCTCCGGACTATTTTCCTTCATTAATCCATTAGCACCAGACTCACCTTTCAGCAGTTCTTTTTCTTCTCTTCTTTTTCTAGCGAATTCCAAAGCTTCGCCTCTTCGTATGGCTCCAAGCTCCTGCCGCTGTTCAATAAGCTCATCCAACTTCCCCCTTATAAGATCTGTTTCAAGGGCATGACCAACCAATTCATGCAAGACCCCTAATTTGGCATTGATATCCAGAAGGCCATAATGCCCGCGCTTTATAGTGGTCAAATAAGAGCTTAATTTGGTAATGTTGATCATTTCCAAGAAATCACAGATGTACTCGGTCCAAGTGATGAGTGTAATCTGAAATAATAGAAAGTTAAAAAAGTAAAATATCCAGTATCATCATAATGGAGCATGAGCCAGAGAAGCTCGACATGAGAGGAAAATAAAGAAACTATCCAAGTTGCAAGGGCAGAAAAGGAAAAAAAAAAGTAGCAAGATTCTGACCTTTGGCTTCCGCTTTTTATTCTTCAAAGCCAATGAATATTCCCCACCGTCTTTCATGAGTAACCGAAGAAGAGCTGAATGTGTTTCCGCAATGAGAACCAAATTACTATCTTTGTGACATAGAGCATTTTCAAAATCTTCAAGAGAGAATGGCCATAAATGCAGCAGCCTACTAAATGAAGAACAAAATTCCCAAACCATCAAAAGATCCCCCACACAATCCATAGGAACACTGAAATCCCTTGAAGGAGAAGGGCGATCAGTAAATAGTGGATCATCTGGACCAGGCTGCACCAACAGGTCATCGATTGGATATTTGACCAGTTCTTCCTCAGGCTGATTATTTTCTGTAAAGGTGAAAAATGAAGAATCAGGAAAAATGAAAAGTAAACAGAGTAGTACTCCTTTTCTTGCCGAGCACATGCCCCCCAACCCACAAGAAGTAATACCAAGATGTGAAAATGTCACAAACAGAAAGATCAAAAACCTAGAGCAATAGTCTCGTAACTTATAACACTGTAATTTGCACCAAAAATAGCTTTACATTTTAAACTGACTAACCTTCTCTACTGTTCTTCAGTCCATCAGACTTCCCATTTTCTACTTTCTTTCTCTTGGATTTCCCTGATTCTCCATTTACATCCTGGATATAAAAAATATACAAGTCAAGACAAAATATCATAAAATAACACATTACAATACTAAACCCAGTATGATAAACCTGTAGAAAGATTACCCCAACATTCTTCCCATTTTCATTTTTCCTTTTCTTGATTCTGTTGACCAGCTGTCCATCTCGAAAGAAATATCTGCTACGCAACTCAAGTGGAAGATCGGTTGTGATGCCATGTTTCTGAGCGAGATTTTCATGAAGCACCCAAGGAATACTACGGCATGTGGCCTCCCGAATAAAAGACTTCAAAATTCTTCTGCTAAATGGTGTTTTCTTCCATACCAGATCTTCACCATGTAATTCAGCATTTTCTGTCATTTCCCTGTTTTTGTCAACCCATGCCACCTCATATTCTGTCTCTTTAACACCATTCTCCACTACTTTTAAAACTTTGCATGGATATAGACCACCCTCTTTCCTTCCATACAATTGAGCACCCACAAACAAATCTTTCTGCAATTTTTTAGCTATTACATCAGCAAGATCTTTCAATGACAGCATACCTGCCAAAAGGCATAGGTTATGAACAGCACAGACAAATAAAGATTTAGTGACAACAGGAAATGAGAATGAATAAATAGAGAGGAACTCAAAACAGTAAAACAGAAAAATACCAACAGAAGCATGAGTTGAGAAAGCTAAGAGATATTTATAAAAGCTATTAATAAAGTTTAATTCCCTTACAGATATTCTTCTGTTCTCCTAACATTCTAAAATTTAGATCCTAATTCACAATTACATGCCTACCAGCATGTCACAAGCTCTAGATTTCCTTTAGAACCATCTTTCATACGCCTCTACCACTCAGCTAATTTCAGTATCAACAAAAATATGCGCATATAAAAGATATCCAACAATAATGGATGCACATCATGAAATATATTGAGAAGATATCTATCCTGCATAGAAAGAAATACATTCTAACTTTAGCATTCTGCTATCATCTCTTAACTAGCAAGGCTTTATAAAGAGAGTTTCAATATAAAAAGCAACAAAACTTACCCATCATTGAACTCATGCACTTTATCTATTTATTTTTTTTTGGTTTCCCACCCAGTATTCAGAGCTCTGCTCTGACTAAGCCGGATTCGACCCGGGTAACGCACTTGGGTTTGGTGGGTGAGTCTACCAACGAGGGTGGCTGCGTACGCAAGGTCTCGAACCTGAGACCTGCTTAAACTGGAACAAGCCGCTTACCACTTGATCCAAACCCACGTTGGTAACTCATGCGCTTTATTATTCAGACAACTCACAATAGAAATAAACATGCATAGATACTTTATAAATAAATATTACTAGAAACGAAAGCAACCATTCATCTGATCACCAACTACTAATAGCTCAAATTTAAGAGTCATGCACCATCTCAAAGGCAGCATGCTGCAACTCTAAATGCTAAGGATTGAAATAACTTATTACTAATACCAGAAACATTCTAAATACTAAATTTAGTCAAATTAAAGAATTTCAGGGCCCACTGATATTACAATAAAATTCATCAAAATCTTCACTATACCGTATATCCAAATAAATCCAGAGAAGGCTTATTCTGTTAGAACTACTTGTTGCTACAAGATTGCCAGTACATTGCTGGGATTGATGGATGTCAAACCCATTTACCCTAGAGCTAAGAGGCTCAAGAGTTCAACATATGCTACAAATGCAATCCAATTAAGAAATAAAGCACATGAATGCAGAATAGATCGAGACATAAATGTAACCTCCAGAAACATCGAGATAGCTCTGATAGTATGAATCTATGAATATATATAGATATATGAGGAAAAATGCATATCAATTTACAATACATTATCCACCACCATCAGTGACCTCATTATACAAACTACAACCAAAAAAAAAAAATGCTTCAAAGTTCAGCCAGCAAAAGATTGGTTGGTTCTTACTGAATTGTATCATACGCAATGCAGGTTCCACTACCTCCTTCGGTAGATCTTGAACCTTTCGGCTCGCATGTTTTTCTGACACCAGAGCCTCTTCAAAAGTCATGTTAGTTTTTCCAGTACATTTGCACATCCAAACCCTCTGACGATATAAATTTATCCGATTCAGATACTCTCTGATCTTTGTTAAGGAAAAGAAACATGCAACGACACACCGTTTAGCAGCTAAGTAGCTTGATAAAAGAAAAAAATTAAAAAGGGTTGGCGGGGTGGATCTATGCAATTTTTTTCATGTTAGTAACTTTCTGATCAACATACCCACTTTCTTAATTATATAAAATTAGAGAGGTAAGGAGTAAAGGAATCTAAAGAATTGACATAGACAATCATCAAAAGAGCATGATAAATAGATAAATAAATAAAAGACTTCAAGTTAGGATACTGATAATCCCGAAAAATCTCTTTTGTGAATCGAACTTGATATACAAGATCATTGGGATCCAAATCTTCTGGTGGCTCAGCCAAACCAAAAGGTTTCCTCTTGAAGAGAGGCATTTTCCGAACTGCCTCCTGTGACAAATGCACCAAGAACACATCATAAGATATATTTCTGTGACCGTTGCCAAGTCAACTGATATTGATCCACAATGCAGCAAAATCAACATTCAACAACAGTATCTACCTTTCTCATCTCACTTAATTAAAGTACTTACCTTTAAATTAAAACAAGTTTAGAATAGGATAGTCCTAACTCTTTATCAAAGGCACATCAATAAACTCCTAAAGGGGTACTTATTATTTTGCAATAGTTTAATGAGAATGTTGCTTACAATATACACACTTAAAAATCATAGAAAATACGAAAATAATATCAGAAAAGAAAATGCTGTGAATCAGAACATCTTACAATTAAAAATCATGGTTTTCAATTTACATGCAACGAGGTCTGTCTGGTAATGGGCGTAGCCACATGGCGGATAATGGGGTCTGAAATTTTAATTACCTCAAATCCTTAGCGGCCTGAACGACGATCACCGCCTTGTTTGGCTTCCTTCACCGTCTCTGTTGACACGAGGCGAATTTTCTTGGTTGTCACCGCCTTGCGGTTGCGGATGGTTCTTGGCTGCTCGTTAATTTTTGCAATCAAACAATGGCCGCATGGCGGTCACCTGTACCTTCGCCCAAGGATTTCACGGTAACACCCCCTTTGGAGGACAACTTCACCACGGCGACGTAGCTAGGTTTCTGGAAGGGAAAAAGATGCGATTTATATTATATTATATTATATATATATATATATATATATATACCTAATGAGTTTCAATAAGCAACACTAAGAGCATCTCCAACGTTACACCAAAACGCCATTTTGGTGTTAAAAATGCAAAAAATTCACTCCAATAGACACTTTAACCAAGATCGAGACCACTAAAATGATGCGTGCTACAGTACCGCGATATATTTGGCGTGGTACTGTAGCTTGTATCAAATTTTTTTTTTTTCCTTTTTCATAAAATTATTTTAAATTAAATTATAAAAAAATATCATTAAAAATAGCATTTTAAAATAAGAGGCATATTATATATATTTTGACATATATATTTAATAATAGCATTTTATTGTAAAAGTTTAATAATATAATAATAGTGTAGATAGTGTTTTGGTGTGAAATACATTGGAGTGAAAAAATATTTAGTGTAAACATATTCCAAGAATATTCCATTTTTGCACCAAAATGATGAAAATTTTGGTGCATAACATTGGAGATGCTCTAATGAGTTTCAAGCAATAATATATTTATTTAGTTTTTTTCTTATTTTCATAACTTTTACAACTTTTTGGATATAGAAATTACCTACGAAAAATATAACGACAAAAAAGAAAATTAGTTTTGAGTTAAGAAAATTAAAAATATTAAAGCTGAACTTTGTGGTAATCAAAAGTCAGAATAATCGTGCACCTACAAAAAACAATTAAGAATTTATCAACCTATAAATTTAAGACAAAACATACAGAAATAGGAGTAAAAAAAAACAAAACTTAATTTAACAAAGAATTGTACGCATTACTTGGAGTCGTAAGGTCAATGTGTTCACAGATATTCCATTTGCAATTTTGGTCTGCACAGGGCCAATTGATGCGATCCTACCTAATACATCTTTGATGTTAAGAATAACAAAGATTAAGACAAAATTAGTAATGAGTTAAGAAAATTAAAAAAATTAAAGATTTATACATCTATTTAAGAAAATATATACGAAATTGATTTAGATGGACTCAAAGAATTACCTCATGTTGAGACGGGAGGATTGAGAGCAAATAGTACAATTTCGATATAATTAGAAGATAAGATAATAGATGAGGGAGAAAGGGTAAGGAGGATAATAGGATTTTGAGGTTGAAGTAGATTTTTGTGACCAACAAAAGAATTTATAGTAGAGAAAAAAAATTTTGGGTACATAAGATGCCGATAAAATCAGCTTTAGCATCATGTTCCAGCAGAAGAAGAATCCCCAAAGGTGACTCCAGCAAGGTCAAACAACCATGTGAAGAATCCTGACCCATGTTGCCTAGGAAATCCGCACATTGGTTACCCTCACGATATACATGGATGATTTCTCGAATCCAATCCCCTTGAGCTAAAGCAGAGGCTTCTTGTACTAACATAGAATTTTGATGAGACATCCCAATGCCTTGCTTCAAGAAAGAGACCACTACACTCGCATCCAGTTGAACAATCACATTATTTAAGTTAAGTGATTTTGCTAGTCTCAATCTCAACCCTTCCCGGATACCCCAAAGTTCCGCCGAGAGACTGTCAGTAATGCCAATATTCATGGCAAAACTCCGAATCCATTTTCCAAAGGAGTCTCGTATCAAACCCTCTGCTGAAACTTGCCCCAATGTAATATATTTATAGTAGAGTGATTGACATAACCCTAAACATAACGTTAAGAATTTAATATATATAATCTTAAGAATTAAATATAACATTATATAACATTAAGAATTTAATATATATAACATTAGAATTTAATTTACATAATGTTAAAAATAAATAACAATTAAATATATAACATTAATATATAACGTCAGAATTTATTTTGCATAACGTTAAAAATAAATAACAACTAAATTTGTGATCTATAACGTCTAATTAACAAATTTCTAAATAATTAATTAAAATTAAAGTAAAACTTAACACTATATATAACTTGCCACTTTAAACTTGGCACATTAATTCCTCAAAGGGAGCCAAAAATACATATATATATATATATATAATATATATATATATAGATAGATATATATTGTCTTCACTTTCCCCATTGCACGTGATCCTGTATATATTTAAATTAAATGAAAATTAAAATTTTAAGCATACTACTAATTTTTTTTCCTAAAAAATCCTAATAAGAGCAGGCAAAATTTGACACGAGTGCGGTTACCCGACTCGTCCGTCTGAAATCAAACTTGATTCAAGCTTATTTGACCAAAAAAAAAATCCGCCCAATCCAAAACTGAAATGGCCCGATCGAATTCTCAATGATCCGAACTTAAAACAATCATGATCCAAAATTACCCAAACCGATCAACCTCGATAGATTGACCCGAAATTACCCGAATTGGAATTAATTATATTTAAATGACCCGAATCGCCCAAACCTGAAAATCCGAAGCTTAGAACCAAAATTATCCGAACCATATGACCTGACACCGAAAAAGACTCGAACCAGAATTGACCCAAACCCAAATGACCTGATATTGAGCGATCCGAACACAACCCAACCTGAAACCGAAAATTAACCAATCCCGTATGACCTGAAATTTCCTTAATCCGAAACTGACCTAACCCAAATAAGCGAACCCAAATCCAACTCGACCACCCATTTTTATATATATAGAGTTTTACTATCATAGGAACAAAATAAATTAATTTATCTACTAATAATTATAATTAATTATAAGTAAAATAAAATAATTGCAAGTTAGGGAAATAATAAATTTTAATCACAATACATTAGAAATAGGTGAATCACAATAACCTTTTTAAATTAAAATGGTAAAAATAAAATAATTATAAGAATATTGAATTTAATTAAATTAAAATAGAGTTTTTAGTAGAATAAAATTGTATATTAAATTTTTTTTAATATATCAAAGTTTTTAATTAAAAATAGTAAAATGGTAGAAATAAAGTAATTATAAAGATATTAGATTTAATGGCTTTCTTGCGTAAGGCACTTTCAAAAGCTAGCTGGAACTCGATGGAATAGAACTGTCTGCAAGGGGTACTGGGACTAGAGCATATATGGGTACTGACACGAAGACTAGAGGACCTTGCATGTTAATTAAGTTCTTCTTAATTAATGCCCTAAGCAAGGTTGACAAAGTCCTATTAACTATTTAAGCATGGAAAGTAAGACATACCTCCTTGATAAAGCATCGGCTACAACATTCTCCTTACCTGGTTTGTAACGCACTACATAGGAAAAACTCTCAATGAACTCACTCCGCTTAGCATGTCAATTGTTCAACTTTTGTTGGCCTCTCAAGTACTTCAAACTTTCATGATCGGTGTGAATCACAAACACTTTAGGCCAAAGATAGTGTTGCCAAGTTTGTAATGCTCTCACAAGAGCATACAACTCTTTGTCATAGGTTGGATAATTCAATGCAGCCCCATTCAACTTCTCACTAAAATATGCTACGGGCTTCCCACCTTACATTAAAACAGCTCCAATTCCAACCCCTGATGCATCACATTCAATCTCAAAAGTATTGTTAAAGTTAGGCAAAACAAGCAAAGGAGCATTAGTTAGTTTTTCCTTCAAGGTCTCAAATGCTTCTTGTTGTTCCTTTCCCCACTTGAATGGTGCATTCTTCTTCATCACACTTGTGCATTCTTCTTCATTACACCACAAAACCAAGAAAAACAAGCTTGTTTGTGCAAAAGGTGCACTTCTTAAGGTTAGCATACAACTTCTCAACCCTAAGTACATCTAACACACAACGCAAGTGCTCAATATGATCATCTAGGTTTTGGCTATACACAAGTATATCATCAAAATAAACAACAAAAAACTTGCCAATATAAGTTCTTAAAACTTGATTCATTAGTTTCAGGAAAGTACTAGATGCATTAGTCAATCCAAAAGGCATAACTAACCATTCATACAATCCTAGCTTAGTTTTAAAGGCAGTTTTCCACTCATCACCCTCTTTCATGCGAATTTGATGATATCCACTCTTAAGATCAATCTTTGAAAATCAACAAGCACCATGCAATTCATCATGCATATCATCTAATCTAGGAATAGGGTGACGATACTTTACCATTATGTTGTTTATTGCCCTACAATCAACACACATTCTCCAAGTTCCATCCTTCTTAGGAACAAGCAAAATAGGAACTGCACATGGAGAAAGGCTTTCATGCACAAAACCTTTTTGAAGTAGCTCTCCAACTTGTTTCTCCAACTCCTTTGTTTCTTCAGGATTTGTCCTATTATTTGCGCTCTAGGAATGAAGTCAATTTGATGTTCAATTCCTCTAATTGGTGGTAAACCACTAGGAATTTCCTCAAGAAACACATCTACATAATCACTCAAAAGAGAAATAATGTTGCTTGGAAGCTCTCTTTCCAAGTTGTTAGTAGCAACAAGTGTATTTTTAAGCAAAAGCAAGACCAAAACAGAATTATCATTCAAGGCTTCTTTAAGCTCACTCTTAGTAGCTAACATACACTCCTTCACAATTTTCTTAGAACTAACATGCTTATCAACCAAAACAGATTTGTTTTCAACGCAATTCACACTAGAACTAGCATTTTTAGCCTTTTCTTGAGTCCTTTATTTAGTTCCAATTTAGCAAAATCCTCTTTCAATTTCAATTGATCTTTTAAAGCTTCTTGAGGTGATAAAGGAATCAAAGTAATAAGATGCTTACCATAAACAAAAGAATACTTATTTGTCTCACCATCATGATGGACCTTGTTGTCATATTGCCATGGTCGACCAAGTAAAACATGGCATGCTTGCATTGGAAGAACATCACATAGCACCTCAATTTCAATTGATCTTTTAAAGCTTCTTGAGGTGATAAAGGAATCAAAGTAATAAGATGCTTACCATAAACAAAAGAATACTTGTTTGTCTCACCATCATGATGGACCTTGTTGTCATATTGCCATGGTCGACCAAGTAAAACATGGCATGCTTGCATTGGAAGAACATCACATAGCACCTCATCCTTGTACCTGCCCAAAGAAAGAGAAACTAAAACTTGTTTGTTAACCTTAATCTCCTCTCTATCATTGAACCATCCTAAACTATAAGGCTTAGGGTGTTTGGTAGTGGGCAACGACAACTCCTTCACTAAGTGTGTACAACTTCCTCCATCAATGATCACACTACTAGGCTTCCCACACGCATACATCCTAGTATGAAACAAATTCTCCCTTTGATTGTGCACATCTCCTTTAACATAGGCACTTAAAGTTCTTCTTGCAACTAAGTTCAAGAGTGCCGGTGTAGCACCATCATCATCATCCTCATCATCATGCACAAATCCCCTTTCATCATCTCCATCACCACTAGATCCTAGAGCAAATTCTTCATCTTCACTCACAATCTCATCATGCTCATTAAGATACATAACCTTCTTGTTAACGCAATCCTTAGCATAGTGTCCAAATCCATGACACTTAAAGCACTTAACATGAGCTTTAGAAGAAGAACTTGATGAAGACTTAGAATCAAATTTAGGGCTCACTCCCTTTTGCACTACCTCTTTCTCCTTGTTGAAAGTCTTCTCATCTTTCTTAATTGGAGTCTTCCAAGAGCTTGATCATGATGCAAAGCTCTTCTTAGTATCATTCCTCTGAACTTGGCTCTCGGCCTTCAAAGCATGTTGAAGCAATTACTCAACATCATAGTGTTGTTGCATATCCTCTATGTCATGTATATCTCTATTCAAACCCGCCATAAACCTAGCCATGGTGGCTTGTGGAGCTTCATCAACCTCGGTCCTAGACATCAACAACATCATCTCCGAGTAGTACGTTCTCATAAACACTCCTTGTTCCTTGCCTCAAAGATTGCAAGCTTTGATAAAGAGAATTGACATAGAAGCTTGGAACAAATCTCTTCCTCATGAGACTCTTCAATTCCAACCAAGTTTCAATAGGTCTCTCCAAATTTCTTCTCCTTGATTGCACTAATTGATTCCACCAATTCAAAACATTCTCCGCAAACTCAAGGATAGCAATTTGCACCTTCTTAGATTCGGCATAGGGGTGATAATCAAAATACATGTCCAATTTTGACTTCCACTCTAAGTAATCCGCCAGTGACCCTCTCCCATTGAATTTAGGGATTTTGTACTTGATGTTGTCTTTAGGTTCCTCTCTTTCAACCCCCCTTCTAGGCTACAAATTGTCATTGATGGCTTGACCTCCAAGCTTTTGTTGCCTCAATCTCTCCATAGGATCCATTCTCCTAACAACTTGCTTTTGAGCTTGTTGTCGATCTCCTTGATCATTAGGTTGTGCGGCATTAGCTCCTTGTTCAGCTTGTTGATTTCGAGCTTCTAAGGCATCCAATCTAGTAGTCACGGTGCCAAGCTGTTGGATTATTTGTTGTAACATGGCATTCGTGTTCATCTATTGATTTTGTTCTTCTTGTCTATCTCCCATTGTACCTACACAAAGAACAAAAATTAGTAGTAAAAATTCCTCACAAGTGTGTGTGTGTGTGTATACTTTGTGCTCTCGTGTTTGCACTCAACCTATGGATTGGCGGTCCACTACTCTCTTGATGATCTCACAATGTTATGCCTTTTACTAGCTTCAATAGGTCTAATAAGAGCAACTCGTTAGAGAACTCCTTTCTTCTCGTGACCTACTTTAGGAACAAACAATTAGTAGCAAAATTTTTGTGAATCAAAGGAAAGTGATCTAAACCAAAACCAAACCACTTATGCTGGTCTTTATGTCGAATTTCTTTCTCCAAATTGTTGCACAAAAACTCAATTCAAGCACAAATCAAACAATTCAAGTTGATTAGAAAACCCTAGTACCACTTGAATCCAATTTTGTACCACTTGTCTCCAATAGGGTTTTAACCTAAAATTCTTCAAATTAAACTTCAATTCACAGCAAAAGCAATCCAAGATACTCAATCACTCAATCAATTAGGGTTAATTGCAACCAACTAAATCAATTGCACAATAGAAAACCCTAATCCCCAAATTCCCAAAACAATAACCCTTTTTTTTATTTTTTTCGGTATTTTTCCCAGAAAGACCACACTAAAAGAAGTATATATCTCAAATTTCAATGCTTTCCGAGCTCAAACGAATCCAGAACAAAAATCACAAGTTTCTGGTCGAAACTTTTTTTATTTTTTTTATTTTTTTGATATTTTTCGATATAACTACTAGTTATAAGGACCTCAAATCTGAAATTTCAAAGCAAACAGAGTTAAGATGAATCCGCTATGATTTTTCAAAGTTTCTGATTTTTTTTTATTTTTCAAGAAGATGAATAAGATGGATGAAAAACTTGATGAATGATGAATAGAAGGATAGATTTACCGATTGAAGATGACAACCTATACTCTGATACCAATTCATACGAATCTAATTGTGTTACTCACTCAATGTTTGGTCCTTGGATGATTGCTAAGAAACGTCAACGGCGTGATTTTAATGCCCAAAAAAACCTATCTCAAACAAGGGGAATGAATGAGGAGATTGTATATTTGGAATAGGGTATTGCACACTGCCCATTTCTATATGGGATTAGCCGGGGCAAAGGTAACTGATCCAATTGTATCGGAAAGGGAAGAACCGTAATAGAAAGATTCAAATCTACCCTTTTAAACACCAACTCTCCTAGATGAGTAAAATCGATGACCTTCACCTAAGCAATTCTCTTCGTTCGTCGGCCTTATGTCTTCAATTAGACCTGCAATTGACTACTTAAGATCACAAAGTTCACAAACAATTAAGCAATCACAACCTAATTGTTTGCTAGGACTCTACAAGATTGAAGAACCCTAAGTTTGCTCAAACTAGAACAACGAAGCCAAATAATCGATATGGGTGAATAAACCTCTCAATTTTATTGATAACTTGACTTGTGTTTACAAGAGGGGGATGGTGCCTTTATATAGGCACAAGATAACATAATAACCCCCTGATCCTAAAGCCATAAGGGCGGCATAACATAAAGGAAAGAACAAGGAAATAGCCTAAGCCTTGTTCTACTAGGAAAAGTAAATAAGATTACATAATTAAGCAAAGATTGGACTTAGTCAAACAAGCCCCAACCCAATGTCATCTAAACTAATTAAATAGCTAAACTAAGATAGAATTAAGGCCCATATTGCCGAATTACACAATGCAAGCCTTAGGGTTAAACGATTTCAAGTAGGGTACATAACTTGGAATCGTTGGGAATATTCCTAGGCTTATCGACTTCAATGCTCTCCAATTAATCTTCAATGGACTTCAAACCTTCAAGATGATGTTGAACAAGACTTTTTAAAGCATCTTTGAACTTCTTAGCCCTTACTCTAGTAATCGGACCTAAAGGTATCTTTAAAGGATCAAATGGCATCTTAATGGCATCTCCATGATGAATTGCGATTCCATCCTTTCCTTTAAGCTTGTCCATGCTTCCTTGCACTCCTTGAGCATCCTTTCCATGATCTCCATCGTCTCCATTGTGTGCTTCAAGACCATGATAAGCCCTTGGCGCATCACTAGGGTTTTTAACTAATCAATTTGATTGAATTGTGTTGCGATTTGGGTTACTTTGATTGTGATTTCCAGGTTCATTGGAGTAAGGATTGAATTGAGTTTGAGATCTGCATAAGTGGTTTGGTTTTGGTTTAGATCCACAAAAAATTTGCTACTAATTGTTTGTTCCTCAAGTAGGTCACGAGAATAAAGGAGTTCCCTAACGAGTTGCTCTTATTAGGCCTATTGAAGCTAGTAAAAGGCATAATCTTGTGAGATCATTAAGAGAGTAGTGGATCGCCAATCCATAGGTTGAGTGTAAACACGAGAGCACAAAGGTATACACACACACACACACACTTGTGAGCCTATTGAAAGCTAGTAAAAGGCATAATCTTGTGAGATCATCAAGAGAGTAGTGGACCGCCATTCCATAAGATTTGAGTGCAAAACACGAGAGCACAATCAAGGTATACACACACAGTATTTGTGAGAATTTTTACTACTAATCTTTGTTCTTTGTGTAGGTACCATGGAAGGAGAACAAGATCAAGCCAATTTGGTTATTATGTTGCAAACCCTAATGCAACGATTGGACACTATGGATACTAAATTCGATGCTTTGGCCAATGATGTCCAACAAGTAAAGGATGGCCAAAATCAACAAGTTCAACCTCCTCAACAAAGAGCCAATGCCACAAACAACAATGAAAGAGTTCAACCTCCACCAAGACAAGTTGTTCCTCGGATGGATCCAATGGAGAGATTGAGGCAACAAGAGCTTGGAGGTCAAGCAATCAATGAGAATATGCGGCCTAGGAGGGGAGTTGAAAGAGAAGAGCCTAAAGACAACATCAAGTATAAAATCCCTAAATTCAATGGGAGAGGGTCACCGTCCGATTATTTGGAGTGGGTGTCGAAATTGGATATGTACTTTGATTATCACCCTCATGCCGAGCTAAAGAAGGTGCAAATTGCTACTCTTGAATTTACGGAGAATGCTTTAAATTGGTAGAATCAACTAGTGCAAGCAAGAAGAAGAAATTTGGAAAGACCTATTGATACTTGGTTGGCACTAAAGAGCTTTATGAGGAAGAGGTTTTGTTCCGAGCTTTTATACTAATGGTCTCTACCAAGAATTGCAATCTTGGAGGCAAGGGACAAGGAGTGTTGATGAATACTACTCCGAGATGATGTTGTTGATGTCTAGGGCCGAAGTTGATGAAGCTCCACAAGCCACTATCGCAAGATTTTTGGCGGGGTTGAATAGGGAAATTCATGAGATTGTGGAGATGCAACAACACTATGATGTTGAGGAATTGCTTCAACATGCCTTGAAGGCCGAAAGCCAAGTGAAGAGGAATAAGAAGAGCTTTGCATCATCATCAAGCTCATGGAAAACTCCAATCAAGAAAGATGAGAAACCATCCATCAAAGAAAAGGAGTTGGCGCAAAAAGGGGCAAGTCCTAAAACCGATCCTAAGCCTTCATCGGGTTCATCTTCTAAGAATCATGTTAAGTGCTTTAAGTGTCAAGGATATGGTCATTATGCAAAGGATTGCGTTAACAAGAAGGTTATGTTTATGAATGACCAAGGAGAAATCGAAAGTGAAGATGAAGAATTTACCCTAGGTTCTAGTGGAGATGATGAGAAAGGATTGACATATGATGAAGAGGATGATGATGATGGTTCAACACCGGCATTAATGAACTTAGTTGCAAGAAGAACTTTAAGTGCCTATGTTAAAGGCGATGTGCACAATCAAAGGGAGAATTTGTTTCATACTAGGATGTATGCTAATGGGAAGCCTAGTAGTGTGATCATTGATGGAGGAAGTTGTACAAACATAGCTAGTGTGTACCTAGTGAAGGAGTTAGCGTTACCTACCACCAAACACCCTAAACCCTATAGTTTAGGATGGTTCAATGATAGAGAGGAAATTAAGGTTAACAAACAAGTTTTAGTTTCTCTTTCTTTGGGCAGGTACGATGATAAGGTGTTATGTGATGTGCTACCAATGCAAGCATGCCATGTCTTACTTGGTCGACCATGGCAGTATGACGACAAGGTCCATCATGACGGTGAGACAAATAAGTATTCCTTTACGTGTGGTAAGCGTCCATTACTTTGATTCCTTTATCACCTCAAGAAGCTTTAAAAGATCAAATAAAAGTGAGGGATGAATTTGCTAAATTGGAATCTGAATTTAGGACTAAAGAAAAGGGTAAACTTGTTAGTACTAGTTTGAATTGCGTTGATAGTAAATCTGATTCGGTTGATAAGCATGCTAGTTCTAAGAAAGTTAATAAGGAGTGTATGTTAGCTACTAAGAGTGAGATTAAAGAAGCTTTGAATGATAATTCTGTTTTGATCTTACTTTTGCTTAACTATACACTTGTGAGCACTAACCACTTGGAAAAAGAGCTTCCAAGCAACATTGTTTCTCTTTTGAGTGATTATGTAGATGTGTTTCCTGAGGAGATTCCTAGTGGTTTACCACCAATTAGGGGGATTGAACATCAAATTGACTTCATCCTTGGGGCGCAAATACCTAATAAGCCAGTTTATAGGACAAATCCTGAAGAAACAAAGGAATTGGAGAAGCAAGTTGGTGAGCTACTTAAAAAAGGGTTTGTGCGTGAAAGCCTTTCTCCATGTGCAGTTCCTGTTTTGCTTGTTCCAAAAAAGGATGGAACTTGGAGAATGTGTGTTGACTGTAGGGCAATAAACAACATAATGGTAAAGTATCATCACCCCATTCCTAGATTAGATGATATGCTTGATGAATTGCATGGTGCTTGCTTATTTTCAAAGATTGATTTAAAGAGTGGCTATCATCAAATTCGCATGAAAGAGGGTGATGAATGGAAAACTGCCTTTAAAACTAAGCTAGGGTTGTATGAATGGTTGAGTTATGCCTTTTGGATTGACTAATGTACCTAGTACATTCATGCGATTAATTAATCATGTTTTAAGAGCTTTTATTGGCAAGTTTGTTGTTGTTTATTTTGATGATATACTTGTGTATAGCCGAAACCTAGATGAGCATGTTAAGCATCTAAGATGTGTGTTAGATGTACTTAGGGTTGAGAAATTATATGCTAACCTTAAGAAGTGCACCTTTTGCACAAATAAGCTTGTTTTTCTTGGTTTTGTGGTGTCATCGTAAGGTATAGAAATTGATGAGGAAAAGATCAAAGCTATCAAAGAATGGCCAACTCCCACCAATGTTGATCAAGTGAGATCTTTTCATGGACTAGCCGTATTTTATAGGAGGTTTGTTAAGGACTTTAGCACCTTAGCAGCACCTATTACTAGTGTGATGAAGAAGAATGCACCATTCAAGTGGGGAAAAGAACAACAAGAAGCATTTGAGATCTTGAAGGAAAAATTAACTAATGCTCATTTGCTTGTTTTGCCTAACTTTAACAATACTTTTGAGATTGAATGTGATGCATCAGGGGTTGGAATTGGAGCTGTTTTGATGCAGGGTGGGAAGCCCGTCGCATACTTTAGTGAGAAACTAAAGGGGGCTGCATTGAACTATCCAACCTATGACAAAGAGTTATATGCTCTTGTGAGGGCGTTGCAAACTTGGCAACACTACCTATGGCCTAAGGAATTTGTGATTCATACGGATCATGAGAGCTTAAAGTATTTAAGAGGCCAACAAAAGTTGAACAAGAGACATGCTAAGTGGAGCGAATTCATTGAAAGTTTTCCTTATGTTGTGCGATACAAACAAGGTAAGGAGAATGTTGTAGCCGATGCTTTATCAAGGAGGTATGTCTTACTTTCCATGCTTGATTCTAAGATTCTTGGTTTTGAGTTTATTAAGGAATTATATGCTGGTGATGTTTATTTTGGTGAAATCTTTAAAGGATGTGAAAATTCTGGATTTGGAAAGTATTATAAGCATAATGGATTTTTGTTTAAGGAATCTAGATTGTGTGTGCCTTCTTGTTCTTTGCGCATCTTGCTCATGAGGGAATCGCATGAAGGGGGTTTAATGGGTTACTTTGGAGTTGATAGAACATATGACATATTGCATGAACACTTCTTTTGGCCTAAGATGCGACATGATGTAGGAAAGTATGTTGATAGTTGCATTGTATTTTTACAAGCAAAAATCAACATCTAAGCCTCATGGATTGTATACTCCTTTGCCTATTCCTCATGAACCTTGGACTCATATTAGTTGATGCGCCAAGGGCTTATCATGGCTTAGAAGGACACATTGGAGCCAAGTCTTGGAGAGGATCAACAACAACGCATACAAACTAGATCTTCCTAGTGAATATGGCAATGTAAGTGCTACTTTTAATGTTTCAGACTTATCCTTGTTTGATAGTGATGTAGATTTGAGGACAAATCCTTTTCAAGGGAGAGGGGATGGTGCCCCAAGGGCTTATCATGGCTTAGAAGGACACATTGGAGCCAATGAAGATCATGGAGTTGACATCGATGCTAGCTTGGAGGAGCTTGGAGATGGAAGCACTTGTGACCGGCCACGCGACTTGGAGATGCCCGACCATCACCGGCCACGCGACTTGGAGATGCCCGGCCATCATCGGCCACGCGAAATGACCATGCCCGGCCACAATCGGTCACATGACTCGGCCATGCCCGGCCACATGATCCTTTAACTATACCGTTGGGTCCAATAACAAGGGCTCGGGCTAAAAGGTTTAAGGAAGCTTTAGTGGGCTTTATAAGATCTCATCTTGAAGAATTGAAGACCATTGAAGACTCATTGGGCCGATTTGAAGACCACACACCAAGGAATATTCCAAACGATTCCATGGTGTGTACCATGTTATCCATCGATGAGCATTAGGCTTAGCATTGTGTAATTCGGCCATTGGGGCTTTTATTCTATCTTAGATTAGTTATTTATTTAGTCTAGAAGACATTGGGTTGGGTCTTGTTTGACTAAGTCCAATTCTTGCTTAATTATGTAATGTTATTTACTTTTCCTAGTAGGACAAGGAGTAGGCTATTTCCTTGTTCCTTCCTTTTATGTATGCCGCCCCTTATAGGATTAGGATTCGGGTTTGGAGTAGGTTATGCGCCAACCCCTCCCTTATATAAGGGCTCTTTTATCTCTTGTAAACATAAGTCAAGTTAATCAATAAAGTTGAGAGGTTTATACCCATATCGATTTCTTTGGCTTCATTGTTCTAGTTTGAGCAAACTTAGGGTTCTTCATCTTGTAGAGTCCTAGCAAGCAATTAGGTTGAGATAACTTAGTTGTTTGTGAATCTTGTGATCTTGAGAATTCAATTGCAGGTCTAATTGAGTGCTTAAGGCCGACGAAAGAGGAGGGATAGCTTTGTGAAGGTGAAGTTCAAGTCAACTTTGGTGGATATTCAAAGGGTGGATTTGAATCTAATACAACTAGATTCGTATCAATTGGTAATCAGAGCATAGGTTTTCATCTTCAATCGGTAAATCTATCATTCTATACATCATTCATCAAAGTTTTCATCCATCAAACTTCATCTCGTTCTTATCGCACCATATAGTTCCAAAAATTCAGAAACTTTGAAAATTCATAGCCGATTCATCTTACATCTTTTTGCTTTGAAATTTCAGATTTGAGTCCCTTATAACTAGTAGTTATATCGAAAAATATAAAAAAATAAAAAAAAAATTTCGACCAGAAACTTGTGATTTTTGTTCTGGATTTGTTTGAGCTCGGAAAGCTGTGAAATTTGAGCTTTAGACTTATTTTGGTGTGATATTTCTGGGAAAAATATTGAAAAAAATAAAAAAAATCTGTGCTGTTATCGATTTTTTCCAGGAACTAGGGTTTTAGTTTGGGAAATTTGGGGATTAGGGTTTTCTTGTGCAATTAATCTAATTAGTTGCAATAACTCTAATTGATTGAGTAATTGAGATCCTTGGGTTGGTTTTGCTGTTAATTGTGATTTGATTTGAAGAATTACAGGTTACAAACCCTATTGGATTCAAGTGGTACAAAATAGGAGACAAGTGGTACTAGGGTTTATGCTAACCGTTTGATATTGTGATTTGTGCTTGAATTGAGTTTTTGTGCAGCAACTTTGGAGAAGAATTTCGACATAAAGGAGCCTGTATTAAGTGGTTTGGTTGGGTTTAAGATCACTTTTCTTTTGATTCACAAATAACTTTGCTAATAATTGTTTGTTCCTCAAGTAGGTCACGAGAAGAAAGGAGTGCTCTAGGAGTTGCTCTTATTAGGCCTATTGAAGCTAGTAAAAGGCAAATCTTGTGAGATCATTAAGAGAGTAGTGGACCGCCAATCCATAGGACTTGAGTACAAACACGAGAGCACAAGTCAAAGGTATAAGCACACACACACTTGTGAGGATTTTTACTACTAATTTTTGTTCTTTGTGTAGGTACCATGGAGGTTCAACAAGAAGAACAAGAACAAGCCAACGTGGCTGCCATGTTGCAAGCTCTAATGCAACGTTTGGACGCTATGGATACTAAGTTCGATGCCTTGGCCGATGATGTCCAACAAGTAAAGGATGGCCAAAATCAACAAGCTCAACCACCTCAACAAAGGGCTAATGCCGCACAAAACAATGAGAGGATTCAGCTTCCACCACCGAGGCAAATTGCTAGAATCAATCCCATGGAAAGATTGAGGCAACAAGAGCTTGGAGGCCAAGCAATCAATGAGAATTTGCGGCCTAGGAGGGAATCGAAAGAGAAGAGATTAAAGACAACATCAAATACAAGATCCCTAAATTCAATGGGAGATGGTCTCCATCCGATTATTTGGAGTGGGAATCAAAATTGGATATGTATTTCGATTACTATCCTCATGCCGAGCCAAAGAAGGTGTAAATTGCTACTCTTGAATTCACGGAGAATGCTTTGAATTCGTGGAATCAATTAGTGCAAGCAAGAAGAAGAAACTTGGAAAGACCTATTGATACATGGTTGTCGTTAAAGAGCCTTATGAGGAAGAGGTTTGTTCCAAGCTTTTACACTAATGGTCTCTACCAAGAGTTGCAATCTTTGAGGCAAGGAGCTAGGAGTGTTGATGAATACTACTCCGAGATGATGTTGTTAATGTCTAGAGCCGAGGTTGACGAAGCTCCACAAGCTACTAGCTAGATTTATGGCGGGATTGAATAGAGATATTCATGATATTGTGGAGATGCAACAACACTATGATGTTGAGGAATTGCTTCAACATGCTTTGAAGGCCGAGAGCCAAGTAAAGAGGAATAAGAAGAGCTTTGCATCATCATCAAGCTCATGGAAGACTCCAATCAAAAAGGATGATAAGTCGACCAAAGAAAAGGAGTTGGTGGCGCAAAAGGGTACTACCCCTAAATCCGATTCTAAGTCTTCATCGAGTTCATCTTCAGAGAATCATGTTAAGTGTTTCAAGTGTCAAGGCTTTGGACACTATGCTAAAGATTGTGTTAACAAGAAAGTGTTGTTCGTGAATGACCAATGAGAAATCGAAAGTGAAGATGAATAGATCACTCTAGGATCTAGTGGTGATGGAGATGATGAAGGAGATGCGCATGAAGATAGTGATGATGGTGTCGGGTTTGCACTTAAGAGTTTGGTTGCTAGGAGAACTTTGAGTGCTTATGTGAAAAACGATGTGAACAATCAAAGGGAGAACTTGTTTCATACTAGGATGTATGCGAATGGGAAGCCTAGTAGTGTGATTATTGATGGTGGGAGTTGTACAAACATAGCTAGTATTTATTTGGTGAAGGAGATGCAATTACCCACTACACAACACCCTAAACCTTATAGCTTGGGTTGGATCAACGATAAGGAGGAAATTAGGGTTAACAAACAAGTTTTAGTTTCTCTTTGTTTGGGCTGGTACAAAGGAGATGTATTGTGCGATATCTTACCCATGCAAGCATGCCATGTACTACTTGGGCGACCATGGCAATATGACAACAAAGTTCAACATGATGGTGAGACGAACCAATATAATCTCATGTGTGGTAAGAAGCCTTTTACTTTTATTT
>AWWV01008681.1:0-30112 GCA_001974805.1 Corchorus capsularis
CGGAAGTCACTTGTTTTTATCTGCTATTTCCCAAAATGCCCTTCCCGGACGGAAGGCACTTATTTTTATCTGCTATTTCCCAAAATGCCCTTCCCGGACGGAAGGCACTTGTTTTTATCTGCTATTTCCCAAAATGCCCTTCCCGGACGGAAGGCACCAATTTTTATTTGTTTTTTCCTAAAACGCCCCTTCCCGGACGGAAGGCGTCGCTTTTTCTTAAAATTCCCTTTCCGGGCGAAAGGTAAGTTCATTTTTGTCCCCTTCAATGGCACAAGTTCAAATTTCGTTTTTAATATTTGCTTTCAAAGAGTAATAAAAGGTTTAATTATCCTCAAATACAAGAAAAGGCAAAAAAATATAGGATTAAGGACTGAAAGCAATCTTTTATTTCAGACCCGTAATAGATCTAGATTAGACTAGAGGTACCGTCATTTGACGGGTGTTTGGGGGTGCTAATCCTTCCACAAACGTAATTGACTCCCGGACTTAGAATTAGGTTGCAAAGACCGGACCTATAAGTTTAGTGGGTCCCTCGCTAAGCCTTGGACCACATTAAGCTAGCTAGGTCAATCAGGTGACTAATCACACCTAAAAATTGATTAGTGGCGACTCCCCTTCCTCAAGTCGTTAGCGGCAGGGTTCGGACCCCGGACTCGCACGTTGCGACAGCTACCCATGTGTGTTTATTAGAAATCGGAATCTGGATTTGCTATAGTAGCGGTTTATGTCGACGATATAAAATGTGATTGAAACTCCTGAAGAGTTATCCTAAACTGCTAACTATTTGAAAATGGAGTTTGAGGATTTGGGTAAAACCAAAATTATGCCTTGGTCTACTAGCTTGAGCATAAAGCAAATGATATACTTTAAGCACCCCTATGGTTATAAATTATGAGGTCCATTGATCCTAAATGGACATGTTTCGTCCTAAACAAACTGATGAGGATATGCTTGGTCCTGAAGTACCATACTTCAATGCTATCGGGGGATTAATGTATTTGAGAGAATTCATTAATGGTGATTAGACCAAGAA
Source organism: Corchorus capsularis (assembly GCA_001974805.1). Classification (NCBI taxonomy): domain Eukaryota; kingdom Viridiplantae; phylum Streptophyta; class Magnoliopsida; order Malvales; family Malvaceae; genus Corchorus; species Corchorus capsularis. The sequence continues at coordinate 1,034 of AWWV01008681.1, forward strand.
CATCTCGCCTAAATTTTATACTCATGAACTCCAAGAAAGTCGACAAGTTGATGTTAAATAGATTCGCTCTGCCAACAATCTTGCAAATTTATTTACCAAATTATTGCCAGCATCAACATTTGAGAAATTTACTTTATGGCTTTGGTATATGTGGCGAGCTAAGTAAAATGCAAGGTTGAATTCCCCAGAAGTGGAAATTATTAGATGTCCTAGAAATGGCAATTTGCTTTAATTTAGGGGGAGCAATTATAGTGCACTGCACTCTTTTTCCCTTATGTTCGGTTTTTATCCCACTGGATTTTACCGGCTTAAGGTTTTTAATGAGGCAGCTATAGCACATCAAATTAATATTGTCCTGAAGACAAATTAGAAGGACAATGTTGTACTCTTTTTCCCTTATGTCCGGATTTTATCCCACTGGGTTTTCCGACTTAAGGTTTTTAACGAGGCAACACATGTCCAATTAGGCCGTTAGAGTGGTGTTCAGTCCAAGGGGGAGTGTTATGGAATAGTGGACTTACCACACCACATCAAGGTCTATATTATCTACTGGGTTTTATCTTGTAGAATATCTGAATAGATTTGAAGAGATACAGAGAGAATATTCCAGAGAATATTATCAACAGAAGATATCATCAGAAGATTTCAACTGAAGATTATCTGGAGATTATCTGAAGATTTAAGTAGATTATATTTAGATATTATTTGATTATGTAATCTTGATTTAATTTAGATTTTATCTCTTCAGATGATCTTTACCGTTGTAACTTTCAGCTATAAATAGGCTACCTCAGTTCAGTTGTAAACACACCTCATTTCTGTATTCCATTCTCGTTGGAGTAAAAAGAAATTCTCTCTCATTTCTCTCTATATTGTTCTTCGCGTTCTTATTAGTTTTATAACATATTATTAATATTAATATATATATACTATATATATTATTTTTAACTACCATGGAAATTACTAAAAGGCTAAATTGAGGATTAATGTGACCACCTTTTGGTTATTTTTGGTTTTTTCTCACTTTTCGGATGACTAAAAAGCCCCTCTATGAGTTTCCCTAGTCCTGACCACGGTTCGGTTCCGGTTCTTAAGAAGCTTGGAACCGGAACCTTAACCTTTAAGTAAGGTTCCGGTTCCGGTTCTGAAACCAACGATTCTCGGTTCGGTTCCGGTTCCAAACTGGAACCTTTTTTGTTTAGGGAATATTTTTAAAAAATATTGTAATACTTAGTTAATTAATTAATTTTATGTTTTAAAAAATAATATACATAAGTAAATATCAAATAACATGTTTATTAACACTAAATTAAGGAAATTAATTAAGAAAATTAATATATATTATAGATTTCATAAATATATTAATGATAAAAATAATTAAAATATGGACGATTCCGGTTTCGGTTACGGTTACGGTTACGGTTCGGTTCCGATTACGGTTCCATATATGTGGAACTTAACCGGAACCTTACCAACAACGGTTTCGGTTACGGTTCTGGAACCGGATCCTTTTTGGCGGTTCCGGTTAGGTTCTTGTGACCACGATTCTGGTTCGGTTCCACGGTTCTAACCGAACCGTGATCACCTCTAAGTTTCCCCTATTCCTTTTCCTTCTACCCTTTTTTGTAATTACATATTTCCCTTCCTTAATTGTTTTTAGTTAATGTTTAAGGCTTTTAATTAATTGCTTCTAAACCATAAACCCTTAATTACTTTTAATTAATGTTTCTCTCGCTGTTTTCTTTTTTCCTCTCACCAACTCGGTTGCTACTTCCTTTCAACTCCTTAGTGCTGATCAATTTTCAGGTTTGTCAAAAATCAAACCTTTCCATCACTCCCCTCTGTTTTCACCTTCATATCGCTTTCTTCTTTCTTCTCCGTCTCCATCCCTTCAACATGGACCGTTCAATATTTTTCCTCTTCTAAATTAAAACCACTCTTTGTTTAATGTCAGTATTATTATCCAATTAACAATATATTTTATTAACTCTTAGCACTTCCTATTACTTACAAATAAAAACATGTTCTTGACCTTCTTAATTTTGTATGTCTAAAAAGTTAGCTTACAAAGATTTATGTCAGAGACATAATTAAAACTAATCCATTTAAATTGCATTTTTACTGGAACCTTATATAATTCAACCAATTAATCAATCAAGCACCACTCTAGAACAAAAAATGTTCTTGACCCTTATATAATTTATTATATTAATATCTTTATTCAATCAGTTAATCAAGCAACACTCTAAAATAAAGAACACCCGTAGCACCAGCGCGGGCTAATATAACTTGTTATTATTATTATTATATTATATTATTATTATTATTATTATTACTAGAATTTCCCGGCTGCGCTTTGCGAGCGACTGTTTTATTTTATAAATTCTTTTAGAAAATTTCAGTTAAGAAATGAAATTTTGTTGTGAAATGATAACAAAACAAACGAAGATAATAGAAAATTGAAGTGTGGAAAAGACAAGAGAATAGATAGACAATAGAATATGGAGAAGAAGAAAATATGAAGAAGAGGATAAATTGTTCTCATTCGTCTTATTACATAACAAAGTAAGTGTCCTATTTATAGGCACATAGATACATCACCATAAATATAAGGGGATGCACTTAGTACATAGGTATATGTGTATGGATGAACCAAGTCATCAATCTTATCCATGCTTTAATTAGATTCATGGACATCCACAATATACATGTATATTCATAACAAATTTATAATTAATTTATAATTATTTGATAATTTATTTTATATAGGAAAGGGGATGAATGTCTTTTAATTTTTCCAAACTAAATATAATAAATAAAACATTAGAAAATTAACTATTGACACTTGTCAAAGAAACTAAATGCCAAGTGGCACTCAATGAGGGTTTTGTGCATAAAATTAATAAAATTAATTAATAGTAGGTTTAATTACTACCTAATGAGAAAGATAAAATCGGGATGACAAAAAAAAAAAGAAAAGAAAAAAGGAAAGATAAAATCGGATTCGCTTAACTTTTACACCTAAAAGTCAACCCGTTTTGACCAACTCTTGCGTTTGGATTTTCAGTTTTCACTGTTGAAGGCTCTCTGATCTGAAGCCTCTTTATATATTGATGATGTCTTGATATTGATTAAGTTGATGACAAGTAAAAACTTAAAACCATCAAAATTCAAAAGGAAACAGAGAGAGAATAAATAAAAAGAAAAATGCATTATTGGGTTCGGGCCTCTTCTTCAGATTTCTCCGGAACTCTTCCACAACCTCGCAGGTAAAGCTGAAACTCTGTTTTTCTCGACTCTGTTTATATCATGGAAGACTTGTTTTCTCACAGATTCTTGCATGCTTTCTCTTAGTGGTCACACTGCTGCACCTATAGGAAAATCCAAGGTTGTCGTCTTTGGTGGGCTTCTCGATAAGAAATTCCTTAATGACATTGCTGTTTATGACATCGGTAATTCTATTTTCTTTTATTTTTTTGTTTCTTTAACTAGCTTTTGCTGGGATTCTTATATGGTATTTGATGAAAGGTTTATTGAATTTTGCTTCATCGGTCTTTCTGGGATTTCGCTGGTTTATTTGACTAGATTACCAACTCTTGCATTTGATTGAGGCGTTGACAATGTATTGGACAGATCATGTTAAGGATCTATGGTTTAATTTGTGTTATTTCATGGGACTTGTTTCTTAATTGTGTGGAAGTGGATTTATCCATTTGCATATACAAGATTGTGCTTAATAATTGATAGCTTATTGTTAATTGTTGGATTTGCATAAAGTAGGTTAACTCCATAGTGCCTCATGAAACTGTTCACTGAATGGTATAGCAAGACAAATTCATTTTGCTATTCTTAAAGCATAAAGTAATTCAAAAGCAGGTAATTTAGGGATCTTGAGAAGAAATGCAATGAATAGCTTTGAAAACTACAACTAAAAACTGATTAAGCAATTGGAGCTAAGGTAACCTGAGTGGTGAGGAATGAAGGTTCGGGGTTTAGAATGTTTGAGAATTGGACCAAAGCTTCTATTTTGAAGCACCGTGGGACTATGTTCACTCAACCTGGGTCTCTGTGGATGGATTGGGTCGCAGGTCGAACCAATTAGAGCTAATCTAAAACTTTTTATGTCGAGATCTTCAATCTGTGGGGGAGATGATATTTCAGTTGGATTCCTTCAAATTGGTCTTCTCTCTTGCTGTTATTGACAAAGTTTTGAGGGTAAAATTACACCGTGGATAATAAAATTTGTTCTTCTTCCTGTTCTACTCCTAAGCAATTTATTTGGTTGACTGGTTGGCCATTAGAAATCATCTAGCTATCCTGGGTTGATTGCTTAATAGGGTTGTAATGTTAATTTCCCTTTCCTTTTCTACTATGTTGTTTGTAAGAGCAGGGACCATATCTTTTGCAAGTTATCTCTAGACATTTATGGAAAACGTTCCTTGACCCCTGTAATATTGATGGGGCAATTGGTGATTTTGGAGTTTGAATTTAGGTAAATGCTTACCATGCCAGGGAAGCTCTTTGAGAGATTTAGTGTACAGATAAAACTTTGAATATATCATATGACATCCCTTGATTAAGAGGTACAAGAGACACTATACTGGTAAAGACAGAGGATGTATGAAAGATATTTTTAGTACCATTTGATGTAAAGTGATTTGTTTGTATAACGTAGCCAGTCTACTCTAGGAATTATTGTGAAATTTGTATACAAATGGGGCTTGTGCTTTTTCACATTCTTAGCGTCTTTTCTTTTTTTTTTTTGTTTTTTTTATTGCTAACCATTTATGGGGAATGGGGTGCCCAATGTTGCTCTTTAGGGCCATTCTTAGCGTCTTTAAGAGTAACTGTTGTATTGTTGCTATAGTTTTCCAGTCTTGTTGTAATATGCTATTTTGGATAACATGAAATGCAGAATGTGTGCATGTGAAATCTGATCACTCACATGGATCTTAAAATGTTGTGTTCAGATTCTGACTTCTACCCTTTTTTCTCCCCTTTATCGCTTTAGAGAACAAACTATGGTTTCAGCCAGAGTGTACCGGAAGTGGGTCAGATGGACAAGTTGGTCCCAGCCCACGAGCATTTCATGTTGCTGTTTCAATTGATTGTCATATGTTCGTATTTGGTGGGCGCTCTGGTAGCAGAAGGTATGTAAGCATCATATACCAAATGTATTTATTTTAGTAACCAATTAGTTTTTTCTCATATGCTCATAATTTATGATATTACTATCCAGGTTAGGTGATTTTTGGGTCCTAGACACCGGTAACGTTCTGTTTTTGTTATCCTATGATTTATGCTTCTATATAGATTTTCCTTTCACCTATTGGGATAATTGAATTGATACGCATTCCAGATATATGGCAATGGTCAGAGTTAACAAGTTTTGGTGACTTGCCTTCACCACGGGACTTCTCTGCTGCTTCTGCTATTGGAAATCGGAAAATTGTTATGTATGTTATCTTATATTCTCAATCATGCTGATTATTTTGTTTTTTTGTTAAATTCTTTTTACGGTATTTTTAAGCAGGAGTGAATTGAGTGCAGGTATGGTGGTTGGGATGGTAAAAAGTGGTTGTCAGATGTGTATGTCTTGGACACAAGTAACTTCTTTGCTCAGGGTTTTCATTTGTTTCTCCTCCTTCATTCATTATGTTTCTAAGTCATACTTAATAAGATGGCATTTTAGTAACAGTATTATTTCCTCTAACAGTATCACTTGAGTGGACGGAGCTGTCAGTTACTGGATCACCACCACCACCTCGATGTGGCCACACTGCTACTATGGTTGAGAAACGGTTGCTTGTCTATGGTGGAAGAGGTGAAGACTTGTACAACAGCCCCACTATACTTGTGTTTCCATCCTTCTTTTAGCCCTTAATCTTTTTACTATGATTTCAATTGCTAGAGGATTACTATTACTTAAAGTAATAATTGAAATTTTGTTGTTTATGTTGGCGGGCAAGATAGGATTGCAAGTGTTCTTGGTTATATGCCTTGATGCAGCTACTGCTCTATTAGGACCATGCCTCTCCATCTGGGCTGAGACTTGTTATATAAAAGCTCTCATCCATATGTAGAGGAGTTATAAACATGCAGAAACACTCATCAATTGCATGGTCATTGTCTTGATTTTGTCCTGGTTTAGCGTAGTGTTCATAATGGTCATATCCCCATGCTACATGTTGTCAATGCATAACCCTAACTATCAAGTTAAGTTCCGAGTCATAGTTGGATTTGTCACATCAATTTGATGTTGGTATTCAATTTTTTGTTACCACAATTTTAGTGGTTACTGAACTGAATTATTTCTGCTGAAATTCTATGAAACAAATTTAATTCTTTCCAGTTGCAACTTTTTATTAAAAAATTGCATATGGTGTTCTGGTGTGTGGTTAGCCAGCTCATCCTTTCTGTGTTTGGACCAGATTTAATAGCTTTGGCTTTCTTGTAAAGGCACAAGGGTGCGTATATTTGAAATTTAAATATAATTTTTCCACTGATTCCAATTAAGCAAGTTTATCAGCATGGTAAATCATCTGCATTCATAGAGCTTTGCTGGTGAATTCTGTCTTTTGTAAAATTCTAATTTAGTTAGTATCAGAGTGCTTGGTGGTTCAATTCATATTTAGTACAAGAAATGTGCTTGTTCCATTTGATTAAGTTGACATGAGCACTTTCCAAACTTTGACAGGTGGTGGCGGACCAATAATGAGTGATTTATGGGCGTTGAAGGGTCTAATTGATGAAGGTTTGTATCTGAATGTTCTTTCCATTTTGGTAATCCAGATGTACTTTATTTCTTTAACCAAGTTATCAGATGTAGTCATGTCCTTGGTGGTGCTTATACTATTCTTGACAACCGATTTTTAAAATATTTGCTACTTAATGGTATCTATATAGTTGCTGCACCTTGTCTGTTTTTAAGTTATGTGCTGAGAATTCGATTTGAAGTATTTTTGCGAATGTTGTTAGTAGCACTAGTTACAGATGATACAAGAAGCCAACTTTGTTTGTGGTTGTATAATATTTAATGGAAAAATAACATAAATCCTTAATGTGATTCTATGCGTAGTTGCTGCTTTCCTACCATGTTGATGTTAGTATGAAACATGGATTTTCATGTAACGTTTATCTCCTTTTAAATATTTTTATGCATGCAATCTCTTTGCACGTTTGCTTCATTTATATACATAATGCCAGATGATCTATTTGTTAAATTATCATAGGTGATCTGAACATTAAATTATCTCCTCCAATTAGTTAGATATTTTCTTTTTTCCATTGGAGTTATTTATTTATTTTTTGGCAGACATTGGAGTTATTTATTTGATATATCTTCTGGTTTATATTATTGCAATTATAAAAACTACATTACTCTTCTCATTTTAACATTAACCTTTTTGTCATATATGCAAAAGTTGTGCTGTTTTGGTTGCAGTTTGTCACATTTAGAATAGATACCTTTTGTAGTTTTACATCGCCTTATTGAAACTGCTAAAGTAATTTATTTTTTCCTTTATTGTGGAAGGAAGAGAATGAAACACCTGGATGGACCCAATTGAAGCTTCCAGGTCAAACGCCTTCACCTCGTTGTGGACATACTGTCACTTCTGGAGGGCACTATGTAATGTCATCTCTAAATCCCTTCTTGTTTAGTTGTATATTTAAACACTGCAGTGCAGATGTAAAAAATGCTGAAGATGCTAACTAGCTTCCTCATAAAATTTGTTTGTGGAATTGCCTAACCGTCAGATTAAGTCTTTTTGGAACATAGTTAATTTTATACCTCTCTGCTAATCTCGTATATAGTTCATAATAAAAAAGGAAGTGTTACTTATCTTTCTGTAACTTGGGGAAAAATTATGTGAATAGATATGACTTCTTTTCCACTTTATTATACATGAGCATCAACCTCATATATCTAGTTTATCATCCATCTCTTGCCTCAGCGTTTAAATTATATTAAATTCAAACAATATAGTAATGTAGTTATACAAAAATAGAAAGTAGATATTTCTTTTAATAAGTAGAAAATAAACAAATTTCAAACATCATAATCCAGACTGGGACTGGTACATATTGAATTAAAACTAAAATCGTGTTAATAATTCGTTCGAACAAGTATAACAGAAGTTAAAATACCCTTGAAAAAGATGAAAAGATCATGGGAAACAAAATAAAATTAATTAGAAGTCACATTCCAATTGATTTTGTGAGCAAAATATTGTGACGGTTTCTATAATTGAAATAGAAACATACAGCTGCTGTCAATAGTTAATGTGAAAGTGCTTTTTTGACATTGTAACGGTAATTTTAAGGAGTTAAAATCAAGTGTAATAACATTAAAAAGACCCAGAGAAAACTAAATTCAAACTAAGTTAGGAAACTAAAAAGTCTTTAGTAATTTTTACTAACATTTACCTTGTCAATGTCACGTTGTTATGAAGGAATGCCAGGAGAATTGCCACTTCCCAATCCCCTTAGGTTCTTCATCTTGAATGATATCATTAGACCTTTATGATAGGCAGTGTTTATGGTTAATGTTGGCTAACAAAAGCATCACCATACAATAAAAATGAGTGGTGGTGTCAGAATGTCAAGGTGGATCAAGCAAGGAGATGATACATGAAGAAAGAATTGTGGTTGCATATTTTAGCAGAAAATGAGAGAAACATGTTCAGGGTGGTTTTAGAAATGTGATGAATGATCTCGACTGACCCCAAGAAAAGATATGATGCAATGGAGGATACCTATACTCAGGAGTGGGATAGGAAGAGATGACATCAAAGAAAACTATAAATTGATATTGTACTTAACTTGCCAAGAATACGGTTTCAAATAGAGAGCCCAACGACAAAATATGTGACCATTATGATTGACCCTGCATAGTCAAAAGGAAAAAATTTAGTTTGTTCTTGTATGTAAATTTGGGAATTGCTGCTCTGCAAGACAGACCTCAGATTTCGCACGTGGGAGATTGAGAAACAGCCCCAGGGGCTAGGGCTTTCCTATTTTGAGCATGTTAAAACAATTACTGTTTTATAATCTTAACCCTCCATCCATGCCACCTTGGTAAATTGCCCCATTTGAGATGTTATATTTAAATCTAGTATATAGTATCTGCATGTCTTTTTATGTTTTTGGAGCTGAAGCTTAAGGAGTTGGTATGTTTGTCATTTGTTATTATTACTATCATTAGTTTAATGCTCAAGTTGGCTTTCTTCTTTTTTTTTCCCCTTTAATTGTTTTTAAAACTTTGTGACATAACATTTTCCCTCATTGCAGCTCTTGCTATTCGGAGGGCATGGAACTGGGGGTTGGTTAAGTCGTTATGATATATATTACAATGATTGCATTGTTTTGGACAGATGTGAGTACTTTTGGTTTTGTCGAACTCATTTCTTGTTACACCTTGGTCTTTTTTCGTTTTCCTCATTCATTCTAGTTTTTCCTACTCCATCTATTTCGAAAAAACGGTAAAAGGAGTTGAATAGCTTAAGGATTTTTGGGTACCATGAAGGTACAATTTGTACCATTCTTGCACCCCTAAAGTCTAAACACTTCTGGAAACCCGCGAAAAGAAAAAAAAGTGGAAGTGGTAAAAACTGAACGAAGGAACTCTATAGTTACATGTTGAAGGACACCTTAATATGGAAGAATAGTGCTTGATGTGTTCTTCTTCTTCTTTCTTTTTTTTTTTTTTTTTTTTTTTGGGTTTGGCCAATGTGCTTGATGTGTTCAGATAGTACATTTTTCTAGCACATTGCCTCCACTCTCCAGTTTCCACAGTGATGCATGCAAGCTATGTTTGAAACTCTGGATGATTGATTCGTATGAAGTCTGACCAAATACAATTGTGAACTTGAGTCAGTGATTGGTTTATCTCATAAAGATTTCCGGTCATATATTGAGTTTATATGCAAGATTGTTTTATGCTTTAATAACTCAGCTTCTCATAAGGTCTAGGAAACGAGACTTATAGCTTTGGATCCTCTGTTACATAGATGAGTATCTAATCTTATTTTGATATATTAATTTCTGTCATTGTATCAGTTGCTTGAACACTTCTCTTTTTATGGTTTTCCACTACAATAGCCTCGACTGTTTTACTGGGTATTATTATACAAAAGCTTGAGCCCCATTCTCATGTGTAGTAATTTATATACTTTATTTGGTTCTAACTACTGATTATGTTGCCCTAAAATTAGTGTCTGCACAGTGGAAGCGGTTACCTATTGGAAATGAACCCCCTGCTGCTCGTGCATACCATTCTCTGTCTCATATAGGTTCTCGCTATCTGTTATTTGGTGGCTTTGACGGCAAATTAACTTATGGGGATATATGGTGGTTGGTTTCTGAAGGTACATAATTCTCTTTTAATTGGTATAATTTTGTATCTGGTTAATCTAAGTGACTTGAAGGGTTTGCAACCTGATTCCTGTGTGTGGAAAAATGACTGCAAGGAAAAAAAAGTGGTATATAGAAAGATGGGCTTCCATATGCTGCAAGAACTGGCCCTTAATTTGTTCTGCACATGCATTCCATTGTCTCCTTCAATTGCATGCTCCAATTTCTTGCATAAGTTGCTTAATATGCTTTTGGCTTCACGTGCTTTTGTAGAGGATCCAATTGCAAAGCGGTTTATTGAGTCCCCACCAAAAACTCTTACTGATAATAAGGGCATGACAGCAGCGAATGATAATACTCAATCTGCTTTCAAGGTATTGATTCAAATTGACCTGGGAATTTCATGCCTAATTTAAATTTTAGTTAGTTGGGGCATGGCCCTTTCCTCGAGTATATGAAGATTCAATTGGAAGATTCTTATCTTCCAAGGTCATATTAAACTCTTATCTTGTTTCAAAATAACGCAAAGGGAATTGTATAGTTGTGGTGTCTTGTCTAAGAACAACTTATTCATGGTTCAAAGAAATTTATCTTGTAGAATGATGTAGATCTTTTTCAGAGAAACCAATATATAGTCACTGTGGATTATTGCTGTTACATGATTGCTAGCTTCAAGCTTATATATATGTACATGATTGCTGGTAGATGAATGTATATAAAGATTAACATTTTATTTTAAAATCTGTTTTAATTTACAAAGTCCATCAATATGTTCACCGTCCAATCTAATCATGGTTCGATTTGAAGCTGATCGCTCGGCTCACCTTTAAACTATTTCCATTGATTATGCTCAAACTGCTACTAGTTTGGCTCTATCTTATGTTTTCTATATCTTCCACAGGAAAGCCAAAGGGAAGATGGTGTGATTGCAGAATTGCAAAGAAAGTTGGGGATTTCAGTTTCATTCTCTGGTCCTGGGCTTCAGATAATAGATGAATCAGAGGACAAAGAATTCATTGAACTAGGATCAAGGTTGATTGGAGAAAGAGTCTCTAATAGTGAACATGATTTTCTTAATCAGGTATCTTTGAAATATTTGATTGTTTTTCTATATGGCTATGTTCTGTTAGTAATAGTTATTATGGCGGCATAAACAGACAATTGAGGTGCTCCGTGATCACTGGCGGAAATCTAGACCAAGTTCAATACCACTGAAGGAGTTAGGACCATTGCTTCGTGATTATCAGCGGCTGATTACACGTCATCATCTGTAAGACTTTAAGCTAGCGCTTTTTATGTTCATAAGCATTTCAATTATCATAAGAGATTGCAATAGTTTTTAACTAAAAGCCATTCCTTTACTTATTCTGAGTCCCTTCTTATTTTCAACTCTGCTTGTTTGAAGCTTTTGTTCTCTGTTTTTATTTCTAGTGTTTGCCTTGGCTTTTTTTTTTTTTAAATCATTGGCATATAAACTGCAGATATCTGCAGCTCATATTGGGGGTAATTATCAAGTAAAATAGATTACTGTTCATACAGAATATGAGCTCGAAATCATAGCCAAGGATGTAAAAAAAGTTGGGCATATTTTCTGTACCAGGAGAATAAGGTGAAAACTTGACAATAATTTTGAAGCTTAAAAACAATCTGGAGCGTAAAAATGGAGCTAGCTTGCTGTAATGCTGTGTCAAATGAAAGAAGAGTAAACGGTGTATTAGTTGGGAGGCTGAAGACTGATGACTTAAAAGATTGGTGTTGACAAAATGTTAGACTAGGGTCGATGGTTTAATAAGTTGATTTTTGAAATTGCTTAGAGGTTGTGCAGATAAAATGGAGCTTGGGAGCGTCTCTTATGCATTAACATTCTTGTCACAATGATGATTTCATAGGACTTTGGTGTTTCTTTATTGCTTCTTTCTCCCCCCTGAATTTATATGTTAAACATCAAATTTGAATGAATCAGCATTAGTAGATATGCAATCTCAACAATTATAACAAATTTTAAAACTAAAGCGATGTGAGATGATGTTACTTAATACTGCCCATAAAGTTTTAGCTTGATTGAACAATCAGTTGGCCTATGAAAATGGGGTAGCAAACAAATAGGTTGTTCTTGTTTCAAAATTATGATAGTTGTCGTACATAAAATCAATCAGCTAACTGAATATCAATCTCAAACAAACTCCTTACCAATCTATGTGGGATAATGCTAGTATAGATTTAAAAATTTCAGGTAGTGTCTCCTTAGTTCTTCTAAAGTCATTCTTTAGATCAGTAGTTATTTCTATTTCTTCATCGTTATCTTAAGGGACGTTCTTAGCTTGAAAAGACAATTGTTAAAACTCCTCAAATGCATACATATCCAACCAAGCATATATCAGGGAAAAGAAAGTGAGAATCTATAAAATTGAGTATGCTTGTATTCACACTGTATTTAAGCAGAGAGATAGTGTCAGTAGAAGCAAAAATGTTGTAAATTTTGTATGAAGATTGTTTACCAGTGAGACACTAGTAATTAAGAACATCAGACTCCAATCGAGAGTTCTCACATATAAATCCTAGGATTTGGTGCAGTGCTATATATGGGGTGACTAAGTGAGAGAGCAGTAGCTCTCATTGTGTAATCCTAGAACCATATGCACCAAAAAACTAATCTTAAAGTTACACTCTTAAGGTGTTAAATAATAATGAACCTTGCCTATGTTAAACACGATAAGTACAACTGGTTGATATCAATTTTCGTTCTTAATCCGTCTTTACCAGATGCATCTAGGATAAGAGTCATTGATCTCATCCTCCAATTTTTCTAGAATTAGTTATTCTATTTTCATCATTATCCAACATGTCAAATGTGCCCATTATTTTTTTGTGATACGCGAACTCCCTGTTAACCTGTCAAAGTGTTCTGTGAAAATGTATAATGTTTTTCTAATTTTGTAGATAATATACAAAATTATGTATGAAAATCTCAAACTAGTCAGTAGACTCGAAGAATGTAATAATTTTCTAATTTTGTGAAAATTATATACGCAGCCTCTAAAGATTAAGTACTTGATGTGTGTGTGTGTGTGTGTGTGTGTGAATTTTTGTGAAATGCCCTGCTTATTTTCATTTTTCTATATCTAACTATAAGTTCTTTTCATGGTGGTTTTTTGATCATTCACATGGTAGAGCAAATAGTGGATCTGATCTTCAGTCCATTGAGTCATTATTATCAGGAAAAGAAGCTCACAAGTTCTATCATTTGAAAAATGTTTCTCAGGTATATGGTTCTATATATGTAGATCTGCTATTGTGTGTTTGTGCTTTTTTTTAGTCTGCTCTCTCTTTTGTGTATATTCCTAGAGATTGTTGTGGAAGAAAAATATAGTTTTGCTGCTTAGAGTTTTATCATTTCATGTTTACAGCTAGAAATATTGGAACTACCAGATATCTGATTAAAAGTTAGGTCAGATCATGGTGTTTCCTTTTCTTTGTTTGCAAAATTTAAACAGTCCTTAATATGCTCTTTATTGGTATATGACTATTCTTCATACAATTTTCTGTATAGCAATCAGATGATGATTTAAGCTGTCAGTGTAGTTACATACTCATGTTATAAATATCTGACTCTGTTAGTACTGCAACCACTTTAAACTTATTTGAACTCATCATTGTATATTGTTCTTCATGCTCTGACCTATGTGTTTTTACTGTATCACCTGTTGGCATTCCTTACAACTTCTTTGTTCTTATATTTTTAGCTACGAATGGATGACATTCCAAAACTGGTAGTGGAATACAAAAAACTTCTACCTGGTTAGAACAGCTTGGGCCCAAAAGAAGAAAATGATCAGAAGAAAACCCTTCATGATCTTTGTGAGAAATATGAAGTAAGGCTTTCTACAAGGCATTTTTTTCCTATCCTTGTGAGATAAATATATCTGGCTTTCCTTTCTGCCTGTTACCGGCTTTAAGCATTATCAGTTTGTCATGCAAAGCTGGTTCAGATATATGCTCCGATCCAATGTCAAGACCTAAGAGAGCCTTTGTATGTATTTCTTACAATTTCAAAAGGCCTGCTTGTTTGGTGGTAACGTGTTAATTATCTAACAGCATACATTATTGTGTCATTTACGAACCTATTACAGGTATAGATATAGATTTGTGTAGGAATGAGGGTGTGCTTGAATTCTTGTCAAGAATCCTTTAACCTATATATCTTGCGTTGCATTTGCATGTTGTATGGTAAACCAACCATATGCCTCCATCTCGGAATTGCATGATATATGTTGCCAAACTATATGGCAAAAAACCATGATCAAAATTTGACAATCGAGTGATTTGAGCATAATAGGACAAGGGTAGCTTAATGTAAATTAAATATTGATGATCATATTGGAATATGTAACACTGCCACTGGGAGCATTAATTTTTTGGAGTATTTTTGACCATCAACGAATAATCATACGTGATCAGAATACTGATTAAACAACATCGATTTATTTTGAAGTTGAGACTTAAATTAATTAATTTATATAGGATCAAATTGAGTAAGATTGGACAGTAATGGGTTTAATTGCCAAGATTGCTTCAAATTAAATTGAACTTAGATTAAGTTGGATTGAGAGAACTAAATTGGGAAAATTTTAAAAATGGGCAATACACCAAGAATAATTTGAGTTTACTACCATAATAAATTGTAATTATTAGGAAGGAAATTGAAGTTTTGATAATTATTCATTAAGAAATTTAAATACCATTATACCCTTTTATTGATCTTTTTCTTTTTCTTCTTTATTCGTTTTTCTCCTTGCTTCTCTCCCACCATCCATGCTCTCCTAGACCTAGTCTCCTAGACAGACTAGAAACTACAGTATTTATTTGGGAATGATATAGTTTTAAGATCGAGGAATCATTTACCAATTGAATTTTCTAAATTTTGAATGGAGATTGAAATTATTTTAATTGTTTCAATTATCTGTAAATTTAGTTGGGTTCACATTCAGTTTTGAGTAGATTATCATAAAAACAAGTTTGATACACAAACAAATTAAACATTTTCAAACGAAAATTATATTGGATGAGCAAGTGGGAGTCTAAAAAGAACAATAGTGGAAGAGAAAAATAATGCAAGAGAAAGCATGGGAGCAAAATGAGATCTAGAATTGCAAATTATTTTACAGCTTTTAATTTGTTTGTCAATTGAACTCTTCCGGTTGGAGAACCAAAAGGAGAGGACCTGTAAATTTTGCAGACAATGATCATGAATATGGTAGATGATAGATTGGAAGCCGCAAATAGGAATTAAGGAAAAAAGAATGTCCATTGATTAGAATGTTACGGAAAGTCTTTAATAATGGCATGATTTTTAGTCTTTTCTAAATTTTCATTTTCTTGTGAGAATCTAGATCTATGGATAAGACTGTTCTTTGCCATTGCAAGATAGGTTTCTTTTTTAATCATTTAAATGAAAAAGGTTAAATTGGTCATTGTAACTTCCTTCTTAATAATTTTTTATTATCTTATTTCCTTTCTTTTTTTTTTGGCGAAAATTATCTTATTTCCTTTCTAATAATTTTAATTTGTCATGGTACCGAATACAAAATATTCTTAGTGGATTGTCTTTTTTTAAATTCTTCCAACTAAATTTAAGTGGGAACTCTACAATACGTGAAAACCAAATTGAATGAATTGAGAGTTTTATGGACAAAATCGAAAGAGAAGAAAAACGAAGAATTTTGCATGCAAAAGGAAATAAAAAAATTGCAGACAACCTTGGTTCACCACAAAGCTTCCTCGCCCCCTTCTCCTTCTGCCTCTTTTGCTCTCTCTCAACTTCAAAGCCATCGTTAACGGCCAAGTGTAGCTCTCTTTCTCCTCTCTCCTTGAGAATTAAACCATTAAGCCATCAAATGTTGCATGCATTTTGCATCAAAACAAAGCCTTTCAATTACCCTATCAGGCTATCATCCCGTTACTAATTTAAGGAGATGTCCAAATCAGAACTAAAAGTTTGACGAAATGCTCAAATTAAGCCTAATTCTTTTGATTGAATCTAATTAGTCCTGAAACTATATAGATTGTGCAATATCATGCACATTTTGAATGGGAAAAAAGCCTAATTTGATTGAAAATCCTAATTTTTAGGCCTATTGTAGACACCCAATTTCACCTGTATCCTTCGAATAAGTTTGACTTGCTCATTAATTTACATTAAGGGTCACTTAGGGGCATTTTAGTCACTTCAGAACCACTTTTACTCTGCATTACCTTTTTGAGCATCTAGGTGGCATTTGAAAAACCCAAAATATCTAAATTTGCATTTTGGCATCTTTTCGCATATCTTGTATTCCCATTAGTAATTTAATATTTTGCAATCATGTGACCTAAAACTAGTTTATTTCATAGTTACCCAAATTGAACATAGCACTAATTAGACATGGAAAATGGGTAATTAGACATGAAAAGGGGTACTTCCCTACTTAGCCTTATCTATATTAGAGTTGCATTTGCATTTAGCAAGATTCCATTGGTAATCTGATTTTTAATATAGGAGCACCTTGGTAAGCCAATTTGGGGCAATTTGATTTAATTAATTAATTTTTCGCATTGCATATGAATGAAGAAGAATTTGCACGACATCAATATAGAATTAAGAATAAAAAATAATAATAAATAATTTAGGTCACATTACAATGCTTTTTGCTTTTCACTATATTGTCACATTGCATGTCACAAAAAAGAAGAATTAAAGTCCCTGAGTAGAGTTCTTCACATTTAACACTTTGAATACACAAGCGAGTTAACAAGTAAGGATCCTTAGGCAATCATCATATACATTTAATTCAGAGATTGACATCTTATCGTTTTCCTTATGGCAAAACTAAAGAATACACAACAAAAAGAAAATAAGGAAAAGTAGTAAAGTGGCACAGCTCCGTCTGATCCTCACTCCCATTTTCAGAAACTTGGATCACTTCAAGCAAAACAAAACCTGTAGAAATACAGAAGAAGCATGAAAAAGACAAAAAAAAAGAAAAGCAAATGTGCCCCCAGGTTCAAGACATGGACACCATTGATTGATGGCATGTCAATCTCCAAACAAATAAAGATAACAAACAAGACAGGAAAGCATGAAAGAATAAGAAACCAAACAACAAGGAAACAACAAGAAAGAGCAAACAAAACAAGAGAATAGTTTCAAAGAATTCATGGCAACAAGCATGCAACAATGAGATTCAAGAGCCTGGGTAAAAAGATCAGTTAATTTAGGACCAATTGAAGCTCAAGCTAGATTTTGGTTCCTAAGCATGATGTCTCGAATTGGACCAAGAAAAGCACGATAGAACAAGAGACAATGAACTCAAAAGCATTCAATTCCAAAATCAAAACAACAGTTCTACTCAAACAGGGCAGAGGGTTGGGAAATGGACCGCATGGAAGAAAGGGCAGTGCACTCAGTATGAATACAAGGACAAAACAGTTAACATAGATTCACCAAAGTATCCAACAAAGCTCATTTCAGCATGATATGTCTTTAGGCATTGCACGCATCTAGCATTAGCATTTAGGCTACGTGCATTGTAATTCAGTTAGGGAGCATAATAAATTCAGGGCATTTTTACTTTACAGCAAGTTAACATATACAACGCAGCATTTACATCAATATTTATTTAGATACATTTAGGGAGTGCCAAGAGGCTGTATTCTAGTATCATTTTTGGCAGTAGACTACAAGTAGCTTGTCAGCATATAGGAAAAGCATCTCATGCATACATGATACAGGGAATAAAAGATTGAAGGGCTGAGAGCACATGACAGTAAGTAAGAAGCATGGAGGCCAATCAGACATGAAATACATCCAAGAGGAAATGCATAGAATTCGGGCAAAATAGGAAAGGACTCATGAACAGAGTATGCATCGGATAGGCACAAAAACAAAGAGATTTCAAGGCATTTGTTCAAGAGTAGAGCAATTTAAGAGTCAAGAAGGGATAGGGCAGCTAACCAATCAGAACAATAACATTCAAAGTCTTTTTAGTCACCATTCCATGCATTTTACCTAGTTTAAGCTATTTAGTTCCATTTAGTAAACATATGCATTTCCCAAGAATAATGAAAACACAAAAAAGAAGAAACACTGTTAGCATTTTATATGCTTCACTGAGGATAAACATTTTTCACCAGCAATAGACAGAATTTACAAGCAAAAGAAATAAAGGAAGCAATAATATTCAAATGAAGGGAGGAATGAAAAGTCAATACCAGAGGTCGTTGCCAAGGTGGCAAGCCATGAGTGGTGCCCAAATAAATTCCCATTTGTTTGAGTTAGCCAAGTCAGCAACAGAAAACTCCTACAAAGAAATGACATGTGAAAATTAAAATAGCAAAAGAGACAAGAAATTCAAGTCTCTACAAAATAAAGCAGAGACAGAGCAGTGGCACGAAATATAAGGAAGGCAAAGTAGTAAGGGTTAAGCAATAAATAGCTCACCTAGGAGTAACTCAGTACTATGCTAGCTCACCACCTGCCAACTAGGCATCTCCTTGCTTATCTTTCAGAACTTAGAGAGGATAGAACTCACAGAGGACAAAACCTGGGAGGGGAATGAAAGCCAAAAATTGCTAAAATGAAGAATAAACAAAATGAAAAGAACTAATAAGGAAATAGGTCACCTGGAGATTGTATGTTTAAACCGCCTGAATAGGCAGAGGATAGGCTAAGAAGAGGTATCCAAAAAAAGCCACGGGTTCAAAAACCCAAAACACCCCAAAGGATGATGACTCATCCTTTTTCTAGGTCACAAGACGCATCATTCTTATCCTAAAAATCCCACCTGCACTAGATTGAAACGAAATCAGGGAGTATTTAGGGTAAATAAGAATCCGAAATTAAAAAGAAAAAGAGAAAACCGTTGGATAGTGAGATATTACCTCTCACTCTTAGGCCTATAAATAGGCCCATCATCTTCTTCTAAAAGGAGAGGATTTTAGAGAGAGAAAACGTTGTCAAACTTTCGAACTACAGTTTATAGATCCAAATTTGGGGGTTTTTGTTTTGGAACTATAGAAGTGTTTAGAATGGAGCAAGGATAGAAATAGATCGGTTTCAAGTAAATCTGGTGGCTAGAATCGGAGATCTGGGTAACTTTTAGATTGGGGAAAAATGACTTTTGGGGCTTTTGGGTTTACTGTTTTTTTTAGATCGGTTTCAAGTAAATCTGGTGGCTAGAATCGGAGATCTGGGTAACTTTTAGATTGGGGAAAAGTGACTTTTGGGGCTTTTGGGTTTACAGTTTTTTTTTTGAAATTGAAACCATAGAAGTGTAGGTAATGGGAAGGGGAAGTCGCAGATGAAATTTGAGAGCCATTCACGGTGTAAATCTATGCCGTCACGGTGGGGAAAGCCTTGACGGCGACGCTGCAGTGGAGTTTGGGTTTCAGGTAAAAGGAAGGTCTGGGAAAGAAGACAGAAGGCTCACCTTTATAGTTCGTACACTTCAAACGACACCGTTTCTGCTTAAACGAGGAAAAACCAGCGATTTCAGGTATGACTTCTTACTCGGTTTCAATTTAGTCCTTAAATCGAAGCATTTGAATTATATTTAGTTCAACTCGATCCTGATATTGGTTAGAGTTAGCAATTAGGTCCCTGACATTGGTAGAACAAATCAATTAAGCCCTCAATTTAAAGCTTTGTTAAAAATTTGGTAATTTATTTTACTAATTATGTGAAAAATCGAAAATATGTGAGATAAAGCATTTTACATTCAAGTTCATACATTTAAATTTCTTTAAATGTTGTTAATGCCATGTTCATTTGAGCCAAATAAATTGACTCCGAGGATGGAATAATCGGTTGGAATTTAGACAGTATTTGTCTATTTCAATCCAAGTTTCCTAGGCTTGAAACATCTAAATGGAGATCTTACCAATCAAGTGGAAGGTGCCCAAATAGTGTTTCTCGTATAATCACACGGTTAAGATTTTTAACCGGTATACATGCATCATATGCATCCATGCATTAACCTTATTTTTACAAGTATTTGTGTTTTTAGGTCTTGAAGAGAAGAAAAGTGGAAACTTGTAATTTTTCACTCTTTTTGGAGCTATTTTGATGACTTTTTTTACTCAAATATGGACTTAGCAATTTGGAGTGAAGATTTGAAGATTCGAAGTTCGTGATTGAAGATTTATTGAAGATAATTTGAAGAATTGAAGACCATTGAAGAATTATCTCAAGAAGCAAGAATTGAAGATTGGAGCTTAAATTGCGAAGGATTGAAGATAAATTATGAAGAAGCCCGGAAGCCCTGGAATTTTTGGATATTTTATATGGGATAATACTAAGTCCATTTAAGCCCATAATTGGAGTTAAAATCCCAATTTATGCTGCATATATCCAAGGAAATATCCAATTCCCACATATTGCCGCATACTAGTCCTAGTTGTATTAAGATTCAATGCAGTCTCGGTAAAAAGGCCATAACTTTCTGCTCAGATGTCTGATTTAGGCCCGTGAGAAGGCGTTGGAAAGCTAACTTCGAGATCTACAACTTTGCTTCGAAGCCCAAAGTCCAGTTCTACCATCTTCAAGACCGAAATTGCTGTCAAAGTTTCTGCACAATTCCAGAATTTTTCAGGATCATATTTTCACTAGGATTTCGGTTCTAAGAAGACTTTTAAGCCAACTTGGATACCAAGTCAGCCCTCTAAACCTCCCTAGACCCTTCCTAAGTCTATATGGAGTCTAATTGGTCCACTATAAATAGCCACCTTATGTAACCCTAGAGGATATATTTCATACAATTCTTATTCTTCTTTTTCTTAGAAAATCCTTTAGTTTTTCTCTAGTTCTAGAAGGGAGAGTCGACACCCTCTCTTAGTATAGAGTGGTGTGATATCCCTAGCCAGGAAATTAGTTGCCAAAAGAATGATAAGGATAATTTAAGCCCTAGCCCGAAATTTTATCTAATATACATGTTAGGGGTTCTTGTGAGAATTTCCTAGACCAATTATCTAATCAAGAATAAAATATTAAATTCATCATTTAAATCAATGATCCATAGTTGATTTGATTTATTTCTACCATTGGAGAAGAAGTATGCCTTTTTAATTATTGTTTGCTTTATAAATTGCCATAGAATTAGATTTAATTTACTTTGCTTTGTTTTTAGTTTAATTGCTTTCTTTTTAATTGATATTTTTAATCCCTTGTGTTCTTTTCAAAAGTAATTTTTGGAGAAGATTTATTCTTTTGATAAGTCTATTCCCCTTCTCTGTGGGATTCGACCCCTGCTTGCCCTATCTACTTAGTTAGGTTTTTGTGGGGATTATTTTTTGTGATTGCGACGACCGATCACAAAATTTTGGCGCCGTTGCCGGGGAAGTAAGGAATAGATCCAAGATTTAATCCTCTCTAGAATTTTTTTTTACATTTTCTTTAAAAAAATTTTGTTTGTGCGTTTTCTAAAAAAAAAATTCCTTTATTTTATGTTTTTAATTTTTATTTTGTTTAAGAAATTTTACTACTAATTTTTCTTTTGAGTTTTGTTTGATTTTTCTAGGAAGTTGCATACCAAAGACAAGAAGTAGTGGTATAAAAGACTTTGAATTTGATCTTGAGCCAGAAAGAACACTATTCCAACTAAGGAAGGAGACTAAAAATCGACAACAAGAAGATGAGTCATCCAATTCGAGTTCTCAATCTAGTTCTCCTAGATCTGCTGCTTCAATATCATCACAAGACATGGCCAACAACAACGAGTCTAAGACTCTGAGAGCGTTAGCTTCACCAAACGTTACTGCACCAACGTTTAGCAATTCGATGCCCAGATACAACTGGAAACTTTGAGATAAAATGTGGATTTATTCAGATTTTACCCAAATTTCATGGTTTGCCTGGAGAAGATCTTCACCGACATCTTACTGATTTCCAGATTGCCTGTGCATCTACAAGTATTCAAGGTATTCCTAAAGATCAATTCATGTTAAGAACTTTTCCATTCACTCTTGTGGATTGTGCTTACCTACCGGTTCAATCACCTCTTGGACGAGTCTTAAGAAATTGTTCTTGGAAAAGTACTTTCTTACTCATAGAGTATCAAGTATAAAGAAGGAGATTTGCGGAATTAAGCAACACCATGGAGAAACAATGCATGAATATTGGGAACGTTTGAAGACACTGTGTGCGAGCTACCCAATCATCAAATCAATGAACAATTGCTGATCCAATACTTCTAAGAAGGATTACTACCGTTTGACAGATCTTCCATAGATTTTGCAAGTGGAGGAGCTTTCATAGACAAAACTCCCACCGAAGCTTGGAATTTAGTGGAAAACATGGCTGCAAACACTCAACAATTTGGATCTCGAGAAGACTACTCAAGAGAAAGCAATACAAGAAGAATCAATGAAGTCTCTACCCATTCCACCTCATTGGAGCAACAACTTCAAGAAACGAATCAGCAAATCACTATGCTCACTGATTTGTTCCATGCAAATTTTTCAAGTGTGCCTAAGGTTTATGGTATTTGTTCTCAAGGACATTACACTGATAAGTGCCCTACTTTGGAAGACAACAAGTAAGAAGTCAATGTTGTGGGAATGCAAGGAGTCCATCAAAGGAAGCCTGAGCCTTATCCAAGTCAACAATATGGGAACCAAGGTAATTATCAAGGAAGGCCAATGAATTTTCAAAGGCCTAATTTCCCACAATCTTCACACACTATTTCCATCGAGATGCGACAAATAAAGGAAGCTTTGGAGATGATAAGATAACAAATTAGTCAATTGGCTAGTGACATGAGTGATCTCAAGACACAAGGTCAACAAAGGATCCCATCGCAACCAAAGCTACCTCCTAGGGAGAATGTAAGTGCAATTACTTTAAGGAGTGGAAAAGAGTTGGAAGAACCCTATCCAACCCATGCCGCATAAGATGAAGGAGCGCCAAGCTACACCAAAGAAGAAGAATTGCAAGTGTCTGCCAAAGAAATCAAGATTACTACCGTTTGACAGATCTTCTATCGATTCTGCAAGTGGAGGAGCCTTCATCGACAAAACTCCTACCGAAGCTTGGTCTTTAGTGGAAAACATGGCTGCAAACACTCAACAATTTGGATCTCGAGAAGACTACGCAAGAGAAGGCCCTATAAGAAGAATTAATGAAGTTTCTACCTATTCCACCTCATTGGAGCAACAACTTCAAGAAACGAATCAACAAATCGCTTTGCTCACTGATTTGTTCCATGCGAATTTTTCAAGTGTGCCAAGGGTTTGTGCGACTTTGGAAGACAACAAGCAAGGAGTCAATGCCGTGGGATTACAAGGAGCTTATCAAAGGAAGCCTGAACCTTATTGGAGACCTGAACAACCGAGTCAACAATATGGGAACCAAGGTAATTTTCAAGGAAGGCCGAATTTTCAAAGACCTAATTTTCAAACTTCACAAGCCATTGAGTTACAACAAATCAAGGAAGCTATGGAGATGATGAGAAAGCAAATAAGCCAATTAGCTAGTGATTTGAGTGATCTCAAGACACAAGGTCAACAAAGGATTCCGTCACAATCAAAGATACCTTCTAGAGATAATGTCAGTGCAATTTCTTTAAGGAGTGGAAAAGAGTTACAAGACCCTTATCCAAACCATGCCGCACATCAACAAGAAGAAGGAGAGCCGAACTACACCAAAGAAGATTTACAAGAGCCTGCCGAAATCAAGATTGAAGATGAACCCAACAACAAAGGAGCTGCGCCGATTGGAGATTCAAACAAGGAAGATGCCGTAATTCAACCCAAAGGAAAATATGTGTGCGATACCAACAAGCCTAAAACCGATTCCAACCTAATTCCTTTTCAATCAAGATTGAAGAAGTCAAAGAAAGAAGATGATGATCAAGATATTTTGGAGATATTTCGAAAAGTTGAGGTCAACATCCCACTTCTTGATGCCATTCAACAAATACCGAATTATGCAAAGTTCCTCAAGCAACTTTGTACCAACAAGAAGAGATTACAAGGTAAAGTAAGCGCTGGAGCTAATGTCTCTGCTGTGCTTCAAAAGAGTTTACCTCCTAAGTGCAAAGATCCAGGTACGTTTTCTATTACTTGTTCTATTGGAAGAAGTATTATAGAGAATGCAATGGTTGATCTTGGTGCTTCTTTAAGCGTGCTGCCTTATTCTTTCTACAAATCTTTAAATCTTGGTCCATTGAAGGATACTGATGTTGTTATGCAATTAGCTGACGGATCTTTGGTTTATCACAAAGGTGTTTTAGAGAATATCTTAATTAAAGTTGAACATCTGATTTTTCCTATTGACATATTCATCATGGATATGGAGTATTCGAAAGATCAATGTCCTCTTTTATTAGGAAGACATTTCCTAAAGACTTCTCATACCAAGATTGATGTATTTAATGGTTCATTGACCATGGAATTTGATGGTGAAGTCATCCACCCTAGAATTTCATCTCAAGTGCCGTTAAAATCTAACAATTTTGTTTACGTTATAAGTTCTAAGTTTGTTAAGAAAGGAGCTATTGAAGATTCTTCATCAACAAAGCCTGATCGGATTTCTAAAGGAAGACAAAGGATAATGGACATTCGACAACGCTACAACGAGACTTTCCACCAATTTTGGAGGAGATTCAAGCAGCTATGTGCCGATTGCCCTGATCATGGATTCAAGGAAGAAATTTTAATCTAATTCTTCTATGGAGGATTGGGACTTAAAGATCGAGTTCTTGTTGATTCTTTCAGTATTAAACCACTGCATGAAAGAACCCCGGAGAAAGCATTCAATGCCCTTGAAGAATTATCCCGGAGGACGAAATCTTCAACCTAACATGAGAAGAAAGATCGAGCAAAAGAAGTCAAGAAGGAGCCAGAAGTCAACAACAAAGAAGTTCAACCGCCCCTGAAGATCGATCAACCAAGCAATTCAACTAAGAAGCAAGATATAGACCTTGAACATCGAGCTAAAGTTGCAAGCGTTCTTCAACGAAAATTGGAGAATTTTCCCCAATTTTGGCAAAGGTTTAAGAAGCTATGTGCTGCTCACCCTCATCATGGTTATGATCAAAGAAGATTGATTCAAATCTTCTACCAAGGATTAAGAGCTTCTGATCGATTGTCTGTCGACACTCTTATCTATATTCCCCTGTTCGATCACAGCACTGCTGACATATATGAGATATTGGAGAATTTTGCCCAGATGATAACCAATACATCGAAGGAAGCTGCTCAAGGACTCAGCCCGGTTAAGCCCGTGCCACACAAGCTATTATGCCCGGCTACAGCCCGGCCATCGACCTCACATGGCCGGCCAACACCGGCCAAGGCATCCCAAGCTTGTGCGACATCAAGCCTTGCCGCGCCTAGCCCGGCCACACCCGAGCCACATGATCGGACGACACCAGCCTCTGCCGTGCCGCCTGCCCGGCCCAGCCAGGTCATTGCCGCGCCATCTGTGCCGCCTGCCCGGCCATGCTTGGCCTTGTCCGCACCAAGCCGCGCCACCAGCACTCCGCAACCGGCCATGCAAGTTTCCTACCGAGCCGACACCAAGCCATGCCCGGCCATGTCCGCGCACCATGCCCGGCCATGCCCGTCCAATGCCATGCAATCCGCGCGTCTCACCGAGCCACTACGAGCCATAGCCGCGCCATCCCAAGCCATTACCATGCCATCGCCTAATGCTTTGATCTTTTCAAGTCTTGATAAAATTCAACTTGAAACTATCAAAATCATTGAAGAGAGTAGAGTTATCGAAGACCTTTTGAAGGATTACACCCAAAATTCCTTCACCCTTGAAGAATAACCTTCTTTAAGGCAGTCTAGCCAAAGACCTTAAAGAAAGGCGCTTATTGGGAGACAACCCAATATTATTTTTACTAACCCATAATTTTCTTTGTTTTATTTTTCTTTTCTTTTTTAGGATTTTCCATACCAAAGGAGAAAAAGAAGTTTTTCATCGATATGAAGATATCCAATTGGAGCTTATGCTTGGAGAATAGAGAAGATTTCTTTAACTCTATCTTTTTCTTGCAATGCTTTGATTGAATTTTTTTTTGATATGCGATACATATAGATATAGGCTATATAGGTTAATTAGGATTAAAAGATGCATACATATTTTTGCTTTGATTTTCCACGATTGTTCATACATTGGGGACGATGTATCTTTTAAGTGTGGGGGAGTGAGTGATACGAATCTAGTTGTATTAGATTCAAATCCAACCTTTGAATATCCACCAAAGTCGACTTGAACTTCTTCAACTCCTAGACTTGTATGTCGATGATCTTCACAAAGCTATCCCTCCTCTTTCGTCGGCCTTAAGCACTCATTTAGACCTGCAATTGAATTCTCAAGATCACAAGATTCACAAACAACTAAGTTATCTCAACCTAATTGTTTGCTAGGACTCTACAAGATGAAGAACCCTAAGTTTGCTCAAACTAGAACAATGAAGCCAAAGAAATTGATATGGGTATAAACCTCTCAACTTTATTGATTAACTTAGCTTTTGTTTACAAGAGGGGGATGGTCCTTTTATATACTAGTAGGGGACGCATAACCCTTCTCCTAAAACTAAAAAGGAAAACATAAAGGAAGGAACAAGGAAATAGCCTATTCCTTGTCCTACTAGGAAAAGTAAATACATAACTTAATTAAGCAAGGATTGGACTTAGTCAAACAAGGCCCAACCCAATGTCTTCTAAACTAAATAAATAATTAATCTAAGATAGAATAAAGGCCCATGAGGCCGAATTACACAATACCAAAGCCTAATGCTCATCGATGGATAACATGGTGCACAACATGGAATCGTTTGGAATATTCCTTGTTGTGTGATCTTCAAATCGGCCCAATGAGTCTTCAATGGTCTTCAACTCTTCAAGATGAGATCTTATAAAGCCCACCAAAGCTTCCTTAAACCTTTTAGCCCGAGCCCTTGTGATTGGACCCAACGGCATAGACAAAGGATCGTGTGGCCGGTTGTGGCCGGGCATGGCCGAGTCGTTTGGCCGGTTGTAGCCGGCCATGTCCATGTCGCGTGGCCGGTGATGGCCGGACATGTCCATGTCGCGTGGCCGGTCTTGTGGCCGGTGTTGCGCGGCTTCTCCAAGCGATGGCCTGTCACTTGTGCCTCCATCTCCATGCTCCTCCAAGCTAGCATCGATGACATCTCCTTGATCTTCATTGGTTCCAATGTGTTCTTCTAAGCCATGATAAGCCCTGGGCGCATCATCCCCTCTCCCTTGAAAAGGATTTGTCCTCAAATCTGAATCACTATCAAACAAGGATAAGTCTGAAACATTAAAAGTAGCACTTACATTGCCATATTCACTAGGAAGATCAAGCTTGTAGGCATTGTTGTTGATCCTTTCCAAGACTTGGAACGGACCATCTCCACGAGGTAAGAGCTTAGACTTTCTCTTTTCAGGGAACCTCTCCTTCCTTAGATGCAACCAAACCCAATCCCCGGGTTCAAAGATGACTTCCTTGCGCCCTTTGTTAGCGTTCTTCATGTAGTGTTGTGTCTTCTTCTCAATTTGAGCTCGAACCCTAGCATGAAGCTCTCTAACATAATCGGCCTTCCTTTGTCCATCCATGTCGACTTGCACTTTCAAAGGTAAACTCAACAAATCCAATGGGGTTAAAGGATTAAAGCCATACACAGTTTCAAAAGGTGAATATCCAGTGGTGCTATGTATGCTTCTATTGTATGCAAATTCGACATGAGGTAGACAATCCTCCCAAGTTCTTAAGTTCTTTTTAATTAAGGCCCTAAGCAAAGTCGACAAAGTCCTATTAACTACCTCGGTTTGACCATCGGTTTGAGGATGACAAGTAGTAGAAAATAACAACTTAGTTCCTAATTTAGCCCATAAAGTTCTCCAAAAGTGACTTAAGAATTTAGCATCTCTATCACTTACAATCGTCCTAGGCATTCCATGTAGTCTAACAATTTCTTTAAAGAACAAATTAGCTACATTAATGGCATCATCCATTTTAGTACATGCAATAAAGTGAGCCATCTTAGAAAGCCTATCAACAACCACAAAGATAGAATCTTTACCTCTCCTAGAACGAGGTAAACCTAACACAAAGTCCATGCTAATATGAGTCCATGGTTCATGAGGAATAGGCAAAGGAGTATATAATCCATGCGGTTTAGATGTAGATTTAGCTTGCAAACAAACAATGCAACTAGCAACATACTTTCCTACATCACGTCGCATCTTAGGCCAAAAGAAGTGTTCATGCAATATATCATATGTTCTATCAACTCCAAAGTGACCCATTAAACCCCCTTCATGCGATTCCCTCAAGAGCAATATGCGCAAAGAGCAAGAAGGCACACACAATCTAGATTCCTTAAACAAAAATCCATCATGCTTATAATACTTCCCAAATCCAGAATTTTCACATGCTTTAAATATTTCACTAAAATAAACATCACTAGCATATAATTCCTTAATATACTCAAAACCAAGAAACTTAGAATCAAGCATGGAAAGTAAGACATACCTCCTTGATAACGCATCGGCTACCACATTCTCCTTACCTTGTTTGTATCGCACAACATAAGGAAAGCTCTCTATGAACTCACTCCACTTAGCACGCCTCTTGTTTAGCTTTTGTTGGCCTCTTAAATACTTTAAGCTCTCATGATCCGTATGAATCACGAATTCCTTAGGCCAAAGGTAGTGTTGCCAAGTTTGCAACACCCTCAC
>AWWV01008682.1:0-54649 GCA_001974805.1 Corchorus capsularis
TATAATTGGGGTGGGCACTACAATTATTTTGGAGTGGGCACTCATTTAAAATATGAACTAGTAATAAAACTTTTTAAAGTTTGAGGGTGGGCACGTGCCCACCCTCCCTACAACATCCATCCGCCCCTGGTTACAATAATTATTTGATACACTGACAGTGTAAAATTTGGACTCCACAAGCGGGGTGAGAAGTTGACATGTGTCTATTTTCTGAATTAATTAAATTTTAAATATTTCAATTTAGTCCATAGGGGACACATGTCACCCTGATAGACCCGCACGTGCAGTCTCCTAAACTCCATTGACAGTGTATTGAATAATTTTCCTTAAAGTTATCCCCAAATTGTAATTTTCCGTATTTTAGATCATATTTATAATCCTTAAAATAATATTAAGAGGGGTTTGACTCAGTTATCCCCAATCTAGTCCATATGGGGGGGTTTGACTCAGTTACGTGTAAAATTACTAAATTAGTTTTTTTCTCTCTTAATTAATGTTAATTAATTTTAAATTCACCTATTTTACCCATATGATTTTCCAATCATAAAGCTATATTTTGAAGAATGTTGTCAATCTTAATTTAGTAAAAAAAAAAAAAACTTTCAATCTCACCTTGAAACTCTTATCGGAGTTTTATATAATAAGGCATGCATTAATCAATTATTTAAGCCTCAATTACCATCAATAAAAAACTAAATATCAATTAATGTTAAAAGCATTGTCTATGCATGCTTATATTAAACCTACTATTAATTTTATAAGCAAGGCTTTCATTGAGTGCTACATGGTATTAGGTTTTTTTTACAAGTGTCAATAGTTAATTTTCTAATATTTTGTTTATTATATTTGTATTTATTTAGTTTGGAAAAATGAAAAGACATTCATCCCCTTTTCCTATATAAAATAAATTAATCAAATAATTATAAATTTGTTATGAATATACATGTATATTGTGGATGTCCATGAATCTAAAATTAAAGCATGGATAAGATTGATAACTTGGTTCATTCATACATATATACCTATGTACTAAGTTCATCCTCTTATATTTATGGTGATGTATCTATGTGCCTATAAATACACCACTTACTTTGTTATGGAATAGGATGAATAAGAACAATTTCTCCCCTTTTTCATATTTTCTTCTTCTCCATATTCTATTGTCTCTCTATTCTCTTGCCTTTTCCATACTTCAATTTTCTATTCTCTTCGTTTGTTTTGTTATCATTTCACAACAAAATTTCATTTCTTAACTGAAATTTTCTTAAAAGAATTTATAAAATAAAACAGCCGTTCGCGAAGCGTGGCCGGGAAATTCTAGTAAGTTTAATTTATATGTACAAGTCTCTAATAATGAATGGTATAACATAAACATATAATTAGAGATAGAATTAGAAAATTTTGACCTTATTTTTGAATAGAGGGCACTGAAAAAACCTTAGGAATTGGTTTCTTGGTGGCCAAAACCGGTATGAAATCAATCGAACCGATCAGATGAAGCTTCTAGTATGAACCGGGTTATTGATCGAACCGATTGGGTTTACTTGTGCAGAAAGCAGAGACGGCGCATGTGAAACTTTGACCGGGAGGTGAGTGCGCGTCTGACCTTCGATTGAATTGATTTTAGCGGCATTGAAAAGATATCATTGAGGAAAATCCGGTGGTAAGGAAGGTGAGAAAAATTAACGATCGGAAATTTTCAGGTCTCGGGTCAATTCTAAAACTTTGACCGGAAGGTGTGTGTAGAGCAAGAAATTTTGGCCAATCAGAAATTTCCTACAAATTTCTTTTGAGAGTTTATCCTTAAATTTATTGGATATTTTCTTAGAAAAAATGGTAGATAAATATGACACATGGTCTAACCAATTAAATTTCAATGTTTAATGGTTTGACCAATCAAAATTAAGTTGTGAGTCATCACCTTTTATCTCTAATTAAATTGAGATAATTGGTAAATAAATTGCATCATCTGGCCAATCAAATCTCAAGGTTTCAAGCATTAACCAATCAGAATTCACTTTTGTGTCATCTTATTTATCTCTAAATTAAAATTAATTGTTTAGAGATAAATAACAAGGAGAGATTAAGTTATCTTGAAACTCTCCATCCCCCACTATAAATACCAAGCTCCCAAGTCATTTTCAACACACAATTCAGAAAGCAGAAAAGCTCTGAAGCAGAAAAGCTCTGAAATATTTCAGATGTTCTTATTCTGATCTTCACCAAAGTTTAAGAAGATTGAAAGAAGATTCACGTATGTGGAAAATTCTTCTTTCAAAGAAGATTCAATTATTGGAGAATTACTGAAGACCCAGTTATTGGGAAATTATTGAAAGAAGATCCACGTATGTGGAGGATTATTTTTCTTTCAAAGAAGATCCAAGGAAAATTATCAAAGATTTACAAAAACTCGCTTTCAAGAATTTATTTTTCGATCTTCATCAACATATCTGAAGAAAATTAAATTTGTTTGTTCAAGATCAAGTCGCCAAGACCCTTGATTCAAATTATCATCAATTCGAGATCAAGTCATCAAGACCCTCGAATCAAATCAAACTCCCTTATCAATTCAAGACCAAGTCATTCGACCCTTGAATCAAATAAAATCAAATCAGGTTCTCAAAATGTCATCAAGTTCAAGATCAAGTCATTCGACCCTTGAAGCAAATCTTGAAGCATAATTTTGCAAAGGAGAAGAATCAGAGGACAATTTCTTATTATTAGAATTTCCAAAGATTGTACCTGCATCAATTTGATCAATCAATAAAATTTTTATTTGTCTCCAATCTTTCTTGTCTTAATTTTAGACTTTGAAATTTTGTGTGTTACAAATTTTGGCACACCCAATGGGACAATCTTTGCCTCTCATCTCTTTTCCTGAAAATTCAAATCATCAAAATTTTGATGGCTTCGTTGGAGGAACAAGTTGCATCCCTCGCTAAAGCTGTGGAATCACTAGCCAACAACATCAAAGAAAAGGATGAACAAATTTCCTTTCTAATGATGAAAGTTGCTGAAAATAAAGGCAAAGACAAGTCTCAAACTCTCCAACAAATTGATGA
The DNA here is from genome assembly GCA_001974805.1 of Corchorus capsularis. Classification (NCBI taxonomy): domain Eukaryota; kingdom Viridiplantae; phylum Streptophyta; class Magnoliopsida; order Malvales; family Malvaceae; genus Corchorus; species Corchorus capsularis. The sequence continues at coordinate 3,063 of AWWV01008682.1, forward strand.
CAATAAAAATATTCAAGAATTTGGTGAAAATTCCACCAAAGTTGCTGCAGAAGATCTTCAAAGTATTTCTTCTGATCAAATCAAGGAGCTCATCAAAGATCAAGCTGAAAACATTGCTCCTCTTTCCTACACTTATGCAAAGCCTTATTCCCAAAGGATTGATTGCATGAAGATGCCTGACAACTATCAACCACCAAAGTTTCAACAGTTTGATGGCAAAGGAAACCCAAGACAACATGTCGCCCACTTTGTGGAAACATGCAACAATGCTGGCACTTATGGAGACCTTATGGTCAAGCAATTTGTTCACTCTTTGAAGGGCAATGCTTTTGATTGGTACACAGATCTCGAACCTGGGTCAATTGACAATTGGGAGCAACTTGAGCATGAATTCCTAAATCGATTCTATAGCACTCGGCGCATTGTCAGTTTGATTGAACTCACAAGTACACGCCAATGCAAAGATGAAGCTGTGATTGACTACATAAATAGGTGGAGAAATCTCAGCCTCAATTGCAGAGAAAAATTATCTGAAGCTTCTGCACTTGATATGTGCATCCAAGGCATGAATTGGACCTTTCGCTATATTTTTCAAGGCATTAAGCCAAAAACTTTTGAAGAATTGGCAACTCGAGCACATGATATGGAGCTTAGCATTGCAGTTGGTGGCAATCAAGAGCCGCCTGTTCGAGAACCGACAGAACACAAAGGGGGCAAATTTGTGACCAAAGAAGTTGAAAGCAAGCAGTCTATGGCAGTAAGCATAAAGTCTTTCAAGACAGCCAGTGACTCCAAAAAGGTGAAATCCAAATCCTTCCAAGAGAAAATCAAAATTTCTTTGAAGGAAAAGCGAGAAAAGGAATATCCATTCCTTGATTCTGATGTCCCAAAGATGTTGGAAGAACTTTTGAAATTTGATCTCATTCAATTGCCTGAAATGAAACGGCTTGAAGAAGCTGATAAGGTGAATGATCCAAACTATTGCAAGTTTCATCGTTTAATCAGTCATCCAGTGGAAAAGTGTTTCATTCTCAAAGACAAAATCATGGAGCTTTACAAAGAAGGAATGATTGAGTTTGACGATGAAGTCACAACATCAAATTTTGTCATGGCAATTCCAATTCCAAGTATGAAATTTGGATCTTTTGATCATATGAAAATGCATGCCAAGTCAACTTCAAATGATGATGTCAAGCAAGCCAATGGGGGCAATGCTCGCTCCTAAGCACGAACCTAAACTGCACACCAAAAAAAAATTTAGAGCAAAAAAAAAAAAAAGAGGCTCGCTAAGTTGAAAATCCTGCAAAGGACGGCTTAGGAAAAACTTAGAGCACAAAAAAAAAATTGAACTACGTAAATGACTTGATCCTTCACATTTGAGGGTACGTAGGCAGCTTGATTCAAATTGTCAAGTTCAGTCACAAAAAAAAAAAGTCCTTTAAACTTAGTTTTGGTTCAATTCTTTCAAAGTCTCAAAATTGGCAAAGACATTTGGAGAAAGTATTTTGCAAATATTTTCTCAAGCCATGCAAAGCTGTAAACAAAATCACCAAGAATCATCTCAAAGTACAACATGCAAAGGTGTAAGCAAATTTAGCACCGAAAGCATATCAAGATTCAAGACTTGCCTACTTGCTACACTCCAAATCGTGTACGTAAACAAGTCTTGAGGGGGCATTTGTAGAGCAAGAAATTTTGGCCAATCAGAAATTTCCTACAAATTTCTTTTGAGAGTTTATCCTTAAATTTATTGGATATTTTCTTAGGAAAAATGGTAGATAAATATGACACATGGTCTAACCAATTAAATTTCAATGTTTAATGGTTTGACCAATCAAAATTAAGTTGTGAGTCATCAACTTTTATCTCTAATTAAATTGAGATAATTGGTAAATAAATTGCATCATCTGGCCAATCAAATCTCAAGGTTTCAAGCATTAACCAATCAGAATTCATTGTTGTGTCATCTTATTTATCTCTAATTAAAATTAATTATTTAGAGATAAATAACAAGGAGAAATTAAGTTATCTTGAAACTCTCCATCCCCCACTATAAATACCAAGCTCCCAAGTATTTTCAACACACAATTCAGAAAGCAGAAGAGCTCTGAAGCAGAAAAACTCTGAAGTATTTCAGATGTTCTTATTCTGATCTTCACCAAAGCTTAAGAAGATTGAAAGAAGATCCACGTATGTGGAAAATTCTTCTTTCAAAGAAGATTTAATTATTGAAGAACTACTGAAGACCCTGTTATTGGGGAATTATTGAAAGAAGATCCACGTATGTGGAGAATTCTTCTTTCAAAGAAGATCCAAGGAAGATTATCAAAGATTTACAGAAGCTCGCTTTCAAGAAATTATTATTTTGATCTTCATCAACATATTTGAAGAAGATATTTGTGTTCGTTCAAGATCAAGTCGCCAAGACCCTTGATTCAAATTATCATCAATTCGAGATCAAGTCATCAAGACCCTCGAATCAAATCAAACTCCCTTATCAATTCAAGACCAAGTCATTCGACCCTTGAATCAAATCAAATCAAATCAAGTTCTCAGATTGTCATCAAGTTCAAGATCAAGTCATTCGACCCTTGAAGCAAATCTTGAAGCATAATTTTGCAAAGGAGAAGAATCAGAAGACAATTTCTTATTATTAGAATTTCCAAAGATTGTACCTGCATCAATTTGATCAATCAATAAAATTTTTATTTGTCTCCAATCTTTCTTGTCTTAATTTTAGACTTTGAAATTTTGTGTGTTACAGTGTGATCTTATACGGTGTCGAAATAGACTAAATTTTTGATATGTTACTCTCTATGGGATTTCGAATCTACTGGAGTGAAAGGTGAGAAACAATGATAAATAAAAAAGGACGAATTTTTTTCAGAGTTTTTTCGTGCTGATAACGTTTTATGAAATAACTAAAGAACAATAAGAACAATGTAAGAACAACTTAATTGATATTCATTATGGTTCTTTTGCTCATGTGTGTTGAGAAGTCAATATATTAACACAATATATGACTAACTACGATTAATTGCAGCGTTGATGGTGATTATATATGGTGTGAGGAGCACATTTTATACATTTGTAACCTTGATTAATAAGGTTAGTAAATGCTAAAACCCCAATTTAGACTAAGCGTTTTGTAAAATGCTCAATTTGAGTCTAAATCTTTACAGGATTTAATAAATTTAGATTAATTTGGATGAAAGTAGATTCATTAAGAAATTGTTTATAATGTCATCTAGTTAAACTCCAAAGTTTGATGGTCAAATCACAATTAACTTTACCCCAATCGAAGAACCCTCCTAAATTTTGCCCCGAAAAACATTTGATTGTACAATAATATACTTAAGGGTTTAGTAATAAATGATTTAGTAATAATATGGAACTTACATTATATACAAGACATATAATCGTCTATCATAGCATAGCATAGCATTTGAATTTAGCATTAGATAGTTGAATGGTGGAAGCATAGCATTTGAATTTAGCATCTTGGAGTTGATTAATCGTCTATCATTCCCACTGAGTAATTTAATTAATTGTCATTTTAATAGGAAAATGGGTTTAAGGTGAAACCATGTATACAAGACATTTCAATCACAAAACTTTTGATGGTCAAACCCCAAATCTTGATGGTCAAACCCCAAAGTTTGATTGTCAAACCCAATATCAAAATGGTCACACCCCAAATCTTGATAGTCAAACCCCAAATTTGATGGTCAAATCCCAAATCTTGATAGTCTAACCCCAAATTTGATAGTCAAACCCTAAATCTTGATGGTCAAACCCTAAATATTGATAGTCTAACCCCAAAGTTTCATATATTTCAAGTAAATAACTAATAATGTTACTATATAGTCTACTTGAATACAATATTTGATACGTCTCAAATTTTTAGGTTCTAAAATAAGTCTAAAACTTGACGTATTTAACAAATTGAGACTAATTTGGCTGACAAAATTGTTAAATACAATCTTAATATAGTAAGCGTATAAAAATTATCTTATTATATAGTTTAATACAATCATCTATTGAGTGTACTTTCATCCAAATTAGACTCCATTTGTTAAAATCCTACAAAAGTCATGTATTTGATGATTATAAAGTCTTAACTCGGCTAGAGTATTTTATAATAACTTTATTCTAAATAGGACTTTTAGTTTTATCTTAATCATATTGACTATTGAGATATGTGAATCTGTGATACATACATAGCCAACTGTAATATTTGTTTAGATTAATAGGATATAAGTCTAATATCTATTTAGATTAAATGAAATCAGTAAATTAGTTAAATTTGAGGAAGACATGTTATAATATGCTAATCAAGTAATTAGCATTAATCAATTAATTGAAAATCAATTACACATCAATGCATCATAAGTTCATAACAACATCTATACTAATTATAATGCCAAAACCTGAGTTTGTCTCACGAGTTGACTCGGAGACAAACTCAGTTTTTAAAAAATTCAAAATACAATAAAAACTACCCATTTTAGATAAAAACTACCCATTATACCAATTTTAGAAAAAAACTACTCATTATAAGATAAATATAATATTTAAATTTATTTATATCATTTTAAAGAAACTACCTATTGAAAAAAAAAACTGTTATAAACCACTCATGTAGTGAGTGCCGTCTTGTAAACACTAAGGAAAAAAAAAATACAACAACATATACACTAGTATTATATTATTAAACTTAACTTATACAATAAAACTACTTATATATATAATTATTAAATATATATTTCAAAATATATTCAATATGCCTCTCATCTTAAAGATCTTAGTGAGATCTTTCTAATGATATTTTTTTTATAATTTAATTTTAATATTTTAAGTTAAAAAATGAAAAAACAAAATTCTCTACCCAAAAAAAAATCATAAACTCCGTCTCTCTTTCATCCTTCTCCTTTCATTATTCTTTTTTAAATTAAAGTGGGTCCCGTTTTTTGTTTTCATTTGAAATAATTTTTACTTTGTTGGTAACCTTTACGAAGGGTGAACCGGTTTTTTACAACTGATCATTCTCTCTTGTATGTAAGATGAATGGTTCATGTTAATCTAACTTCATCTCAACGGTCTAAATTAATTTTGGCGGATCCGCGGCGTTATTGTAATACGACGAATAGTATAAGCCACCTTATTGGAGTACTTTACACAGTAGAGGAGGGTTGAGAGATTGACACTTGATATCTAGACTTGGCAATTCAGGTCATGACACGACACGAAATGACATGACACGAGACACGTTTAGTCGTGTTCGTGTTTGGCTTATCGTGTCTCGTGTTTACAGAGTGTCGGACACGATTAGGATAATCGTGTTTTGTGTCATAATCGTATCAAAGACATGTTTGACACAATTAATTAAAACGCGAATAACACGCTTTAGTAATCGAGTTAACACGATTATACGAATATCTGTTAGCACGACACGTTTAAGACACGACCTAACTTCAAACCCTAACCTAATTTTGTCTTTTAAAGAACTTTTTTGGTTTCATTTTTGTGGATAATGAACTTGTTATGTTAGCTATTTTGCTATATAATTAATATTCATGGACAATTTATTTTTATGTTTTACAATTAGACATTTCTAGTTCTAATTATATATGTTTTAGTTATTGAAAATTTGAAATATTTGAAGAATTTAAACGTGTCAAACGTGTCGTGTCGTGTTTGATATGTTACATGGGTTAATCTTGTAAACAGGTCTCGTGTCCCGTGTACCTGTTTAATTTCATGTCTCATGTTCATGTTTCAATTTCGTGACCCGATTAATAATCGTGTTGTGTCAGGCATATATGTGTTTATAGTCTATGTAAACACGGATAAAAATCCTCTACCCCCATTTTTGGTACCCCATTGTGTCACATCCACCAAATAATGACACGTGTCCTTTTTTAGTTTTTAATGTTGTTGCTTGTTTGTCTAGTTAAATTAAATTTTATATTTTCATTCTAAAACCCTATGGGGAATGTATTAAAATTTAGAACTAACCCTTATATATAATTATTTGTTGTTAATTTGGGGCTAAACCTGATTTTAATTGGGATTTTTACTATTTGTTAAAACTCGGAAACAAACGAGGTATAATAATAGGGGCACGTGGCGTAATTTGATGGTTGGGGCACAATGGGGCACCAAAAATGGGAGCAGAGAATTTTTATCCATGTAAACACGACACGAGACACGAATTGCCAGGTCTATTGATATCTTTTCCTTTTCTATGAGGGCTTGGGTTTTGTTATTAGCTTTTTTATTACGTTGGGTTTTTGGGCCTTTTGTTGCTGTTTGGATTAGGTGCTAGAATGGTTTCTTATGGGCTGATGACTGATGAGTCTGTTTGAATAGATTTTATTATTTATTTATTTATTTTATACCAGTTTGAATAGGTTGTTAATTAAACTTGTTTGGGTGAACTTACTCAGGAGATGAGGATTTTGTTAGAGTGAGCCTGATAGGGAAGGGTTTGCACTTTGCAGTTTGCACGGTACATGTAGTAACAAATATACAGCCGGTACAATAGTCTCATTCTTTTCTTTTCTTTTTTTGGCTTTGTGTTTTTATTTAATTTCTCAATTGTGAAGTCTGCTCCAAATCTTTGTTGACATTATATTCATTATATCTTTCACAGTCCTATGTGAAAGTAAAAAATGACATTTAGTTTAACTAGTGGAATGGAAATAGTTTAATGTCCTTAAGCAAAGTCTCAAATCCATCGATTACACATTTACTTCTAAATAAATTGACGTGGAGACAAATTTAATTGGGAGATATGGAGTAAATTTCACCATTGGTCATTAAACTTTGACCTATTTCCCAATTTAAATAACATTGCCAACACGTAACATTTCATATAAATAGGCACATCACTCATGTAAACTGATTGTACATCGTATTTTTATTTTTATCCTATTATTTTCTTTGAGTTTTATAGGGGGAAAAACAAGAAAAACAACGTAAATAAAAGAAAAAGAAGAGTGAAAACTGATTAAAAAAAAGATGAGGAAAATGCAAACAGTGAACTGGAAGGTGGAACATAAATGACGTGGCATATGATCGGTTTGCGATAATAATTTTTTCCGCTAATGAAAATGATAGAATATATTAAAGTAACTACATTTGATATATATATTTATAAAAGTTAAGTGACCTATTTGGAACAAATTAAATTTCATTGACCAAATTGAAAATGAGCTAAAGTTGAGTGTCCATTAGTGAAATTTACTTGGAAATATCTAAAGAATTTAAAAATGGACAAAAATACAAGGCTGAAATATGCAGGATGCATATGACTTCTTTTAAAAATAAAATTTTATCTTATTTTAGAATTAAAAAAGTTCAAATAAAAAACTGCCCACAATCTTAATTTGAAAAAAAAAAAATTAAACCGCCTCCAAATAAAGTGTGTTTGGTGTGGTGTTAGTAGTGTTTAGGTACATAGGTAATAGTCGAGATTAGTATTTTTTTGGGAAAAGATTCAAGGCTCACGTTAGCAAAGATCCAAAGGATTACCAAGGAATCCTAACGTGCACCACATGCTAGGGAACTAGGGTTTAAGAAAGAGAGTCTCAAAATCACCAAATTAAAACCAAAAATAAATAAATAAAATTAAGTGAAATAAAAATAGGGTTTTGATTTGCAGTTTCCACTTTCTATATTCAAAGCGCACGCATAGATAAAGAGGGCTCCTAATTTCCGACTTTCCGTCAAGTTTGCTGCTTTGAGCTTTCACGAACTCTCAAACATTAAAAAGAAAACTGCTAACAGCAAACAAAACAAAGTCAAAATAAAATCTCTTTCTTCTTTTTTTCTATTTCAAATTCTCTTCCAAACCCAAAGCCGGAAAGAAACTGTAGAAAAGGAAGGTCACAACAAAAAGAGAAGGAAAAACTAGGAGGAACCCAGAACTAGTTATTGCATGATAAAGGAGAAAACAATGTCAATGGATCTCAATGATTACACTATCATCAAGGAAGGGGAAGCCGAGATTCTAATGCATGCTAAGAATGAAGTCTTTTACAACAAAACCCAGGTTCCAAATTTTGTCTTTAACTTTGGTTTTATTTGATTGAATTCATGGCTAGGCTTCAGACGGTTTTCAGTTCTAATTGATGTTTAGCTTTTGGTTTGTTACTAAGTTCACTTTATTGTGATGAGTTGAGTAACCTAATTGGGAGTTTTGCGTGAAAAATATGAACTTTCGGGTAATTGGTTGAAGTTAGGGGCAGTGAAAAACTGATTGAGTTCATGGATTTCGTGAAATTTCTAGGTTTTCTAGTTTTCGTTAATTGGAATGCTCTGGTTTAACTAATAACTTGCAGTTTTCTTTTTGTATGATTTCTTGTTGGAAAGACTCTGCTGGATTGTATTCTGGTTTAATTAAAATTTTAACTCTAAAGGCGGAGTGATTGGCTGCTGAGAAAGATGGAAAAGGAAAGAAATTGAAAATTTTTTGTAATGCTTTCACTGATTTAACCATTATACTCTATTTGTTAATGCATTTGAGTATGATCTTTATCCTCTGCAGTGTTGTTTTCTTAATTAATTTCATTGTTTTTCCTTCACTAGCTGTATTTCTTAATTGTTTATTATAATAATCAGGTTAACAATAGAGACATGTCAATTGCTGTCCTAAGGACATTTATATCAAAACGGAAGCAAGAACATGATGCATTGTTGTCTAAAAGAACCAAATCAGCACCGAAGGTGTCTGAGAATAATGGTTCCACATCTGATGTAGAAAATAAACCTAATGAGTCTGACATGAATAATGAAAAATCAAACGGAGAATGTGAAGGACCTGAAGAGAAATCTCAAGAAGAACCATGTACTACATCAGAAGAACCAGTTAAGATAGAGGGAAAAGTTCGAGGGGAGCTCAAACCGCCAAGAGTTTTGGAGGTTTTCCACAAACATCTATTTTGCGTATATATATATATATTTGTATGCTTTTCCCCCAGTACTAATCATGGCCATTTTCTGAGCTATATTTCTGTTGAATTTCTAGGCCTTGTCAGCATCTGGGTTAAGGGCTCTGAGATATGCGCGGGAGGTAGAAGGGATTGGTCAAGTTGTTGCCTTAGACAATGATAAAGGTAATGTGGATGTAATTTTTCTGAATGTTCTTTGTTATTTGTTGAATTATCATTTTGGGTCAATGGAGGATCCGTAGTTTCTGCCTTTTTGGCTTCTGTGGATGTTCATGCTTTATATTACCATAAACAAAGATATATTACCTGTATAGTTGATTAGCTGCTAATATTTCCTATACCGTGCATGTACTTGCAGGGGCAGTTGAAGCTTGCCAGAGAAACATAAAGTTCAATGGTTCTGTAGCATCTTCAAAAGTGGAGTCACATCTTGCTGATGCTCGTGTATACATGCTTACGCATCCTAAAGAATTTGATGTGGTATGCATCTGCTGTTTTATACTTTAAATTATCAAAATTTACATATGTAAATCTTGTTATGCATATATGCATGACTCTTAGACAGAATTTGAGCTGATATGCATAAAATAATGCTTTAAAATTTTTGTAGAAATGCTCCTTCTATGGGAATATTGCTTATTATGCTTTCATTTTATGTCCAAACCACTGTATATTTAGTAAAAGAAAAAATAATAATAAATATGGGATTGTAGTTGATTTCTGCTATTTGTTCATTGTTATCATCCCGTGATTAATGAGCAACTGTTATTGTTCCTGGTCTGTTTCAGGTTGATCTTGACCCTTATGGGTCTCCTTCTGTGTTCCTGGACTCTGCTGTTCAATCTGTTGTTGATGGGGGCATGCTGATGTGCACTGCGACTGATATGGCAGTCCTCTGTGGGGGTAATGGGGAAGTTTGCTATTCCAAGTAAGAATGTACAACCTTTACCTTCATCTGCACGTGGCTTTGAATATATGGGCTCAACTTTTAACTACTTGTGGAAACAGATACGGATCATACCCATTGAGAGGAAAGTATTGCCACGAAATGGCTTTGAGGATCCTCCTAGCCTGCATTGAGGTAGTTTCATGTCCTTCAGATAGCATGTTCTTTTAGCTTTAAAAACACATTATATGGTTTACAAATCTGGCTCTGGTGCCAAAGGAACACGGCATCTAGGGCTCATTATTGTTTCACTAGCAAAATTCCTAATTGGTATGGGACGTTAGGAAAATGACTAGAAATATATCTTTTATCCACATTGTGAGAAATGCAACAATGTAAAACTTTTATGCCAAAAGCATTCTTTTAGAATTGAATTTCAATAACAATCTTCATAGTGTAATTGGTTTTGTTTCTTTGTTGAACACAGAGTCATGCAAACCGCTACAAACGTTATATTGTTCCAGTGCTATCTGTCCAGATGGACTTTTATGTCCGTGTTTTTGTTCGTGTATACTCGTAGGTGGCACTTTTTTTTTTTTTTCAATTTAGTTTAATAAGTTAAATGACACTTATGTAATGATGAAAGAGGAAATTACTCTGATGCAGATCAGCAAGTGCGATGAAGAATACTCCCCTTAAGCTCTCCTATGTCTATCAGTGCACCGGTTGCGATTCTTTTCATCTACAGCCTATTGGGAGGACTGTTACTAAGGTCTGGTTCCTGATTTATCATGCCATTGGTGCTTCTTATTTGTTATTAATTATTCATGTGTACATGCTTACAACATTTGCACCTTGACATAGTGGAGTCATAAGTTAGATGCATATCCGAATTTCATTAAGAACATTTAATGTCTGAGCATTCTGTTGCGTGGTGTTGCTATTGGAGACATGTTGATGCCATTAGTAGGTTTTATCGATGCCATTCCATGGCATGCTCAGTATAGTGGTGTTTTAAAGCTGGGCTGGGATTAAGGATTTATGTAATGTAGCTTGATTTTGAATTGCACAATGTTTTGATCTTGCATACACCTTTTGTTCTTCAGAATACCAGTGTGAGATATCTCCCTGGCTTTGCACCTGTTGTCCCCCAAGAGTGTACCCATTGTGGGAAGAAATTTAACATGGGTGGTCCTATATGGTCTGCTCCCATCCATGATCAAGAATGGGTAGCTTCCATACTAGCAGATGTAAAATCAATGAAGGATTGTTATCCTGCCTATGATCGCATCTCTGCTGTATTGACTACAATCTCAGAGGTATGTCTTATTTTTTGACTTAGTACTTCCTTTCGGTTGTTCCTTTGTCCACTCTTAGCCTTTCAATTTTAGTTCAATTTGTTAGCGATCCTATTTTCTATGCTGATACCTGACTTATGATATAAAGAGCTCGAAGTGACTGAAATTTTTGACACATAATTTAAAGTGTGAAAGTGTAAGGTACATTTTTTTAGAGATACGCCATTAGTTATATAAATTCTTTGTGACTGTCAGATGGTGAAACTTTATCCGAAGTAAACCTATTAAAAGGAGTAGACTCTTTTTACAGATCCGTTATGTTATTTACCCAAATTGGATTTTGTTTGCAGGAATTGCCGGATGTTCCGCTATTTTTGAGTCTGCACAACCTCTGTGCTACACTAAAATGCACTTCCCCATCTGCAGTTATTTTCCGCTCTGCCGTGATCAATGCAGGATATCGTATTTCTGGAACTCATGTGAATCCATTGGGACTAAAATCAGATGCTCCCATGGAAGTCATTTGGGACATCATGCGCTGCTGGGTAAGGCTTCTTTTATGCTGTTTCTCTATGTAATTTATTTTGTTTTGACAAGAACACTGAATATAGTTCAACTTATTTAATTTTAAATCTCCGCGGTACCTGGTTCCCCAATTTGGTTAAGTAACTATGCTAGAGAGGGTTGATAAGTGTTTGTTTCCACTATAGGTTAAAAATCATCCAGTGAAAGCTCAACCAGCTGATCTGCCAGGAAGTGTGATACTTGCCAAAGAACCAGTTCTCCAAGTATGTTTTTCATGCTGCTTTCTTTAGATGCACACCATCCTTGTATCGTGTTCTACATACGTAACAGATGCATTCTGCAACATGAATATGCACATATACCATTGAGTTTGAATTACATCATTACCCCACTTTTCTTGCGCAGGCAAATTTTGCTCGAGCTGTTGCATCCCTTAGCAAGGCACAAGCAAAGAAAGTTGCTCGTTTCCTTCCAAATCCTGAGAGGCATTGGGGGCCAAAGCTCAGGGCAGGTCGTCAAATCACTAGCAAGCACATATCGCTTTTGGGTGAAGAGGCGGTGAATGGACACCTCAACCAACAAGATGATGAGCGCGATGCCAAACGTCAAAAGACTGAAAACACTACTGAAAATGAAGCGAATGCTGACACAGAATCATAGGGTTAAGTAGTTGAGCCAAGCTGCCATGAAACTCATCTCTTTGAGAAAGGTTGGGGAAATCATGCTTGTGCGGCCATAATCAATTTTGCAAAATGTGATTTTTGTTTGAAAAAGATTTAAATTTTGAAGCAATTCAATGCAGTTTTGTGGTCTTAGAAATCTGATGTAAGATGTTTATTTATTTGATGATCTTATTTTAATTTGCTTAATTGAAATTTGGATTAAACTTATTAGATGTATGCAAACTTTTATTCTATGATCGTAGATTTTCCAAAGGATCTTGATGGTAAACTATTGATTCATCATCCCACGTTGCACTATTCCACTTTATTTGTAAGGATTATTACTTCGTGCATTATTAGTGGGGTTAAAGAAGAACACATGTTGCATGATGTTTCAATATTTAACTAATTAATTTTTATATATATATTTTATTATTATGAAACTTTTCGACCTTTTTATCCTTTTTCTGGCTGAAAAACTGAAAAAAGAAAATTCTTATTTTTTTCCCCTTCACTCTGAAAAGTGAAAACAGTTAAATGCTACCTTGCTTTTCTGAGTTTTGAAGATATCCGAAAACGAAAGATTTGATGGGCGAACTTCACAAATTATGTCTGGAATATAAAAAAGCTTTTATACTCCAAAACCAACAAGTCGTTGTAGTATAGTGGCAAGTATTCCCGCCTGTCACGCGGGTGACCCGGGTTCGATCCCCGGCAACGGCGTATGATGTCTATTTTTTTGCTATTTTCACTCGAAAAATGAAAGTTTGCTTTCCGCATCCTGAAAGGTGGTTACTGGTTGCCTTTTTTTCCCCAGCTCTGCAACACTAATCTGAAAGCAAAGAAAAACCATGCAGTTGATTGATTCCACCTCTTGACATCCATAAAACAGCATGCTTTTTGGGTCAATGGGTAAGGTGGTACTCTTTGACACTTGACAGGTGGATTTGAATACCACACTCACACTGCAACTTAAGAGGAATAAATAAATACTACTAAATAAAAACAATGCTTATTTACTTGTATCACTTCAATCCAAAATACTATGAAACATCCCTCCTCTTGTTAAGGTTTCTTGTCGGAAGAGGGGAAACTGTCTTAAACGAGGCATCAAGTGTTTCAGTTGATAACACTTATCAGCACAACATCCATGACTTGTTTTGTTGTTTTTTGCTACATATCATATGACTTGTTTTGTTTGTTAGCCTTAGTTTACTGCTTAATCTGAACAGAGCAACATGCATTAACTGAACCATACAGCAAATGATTTTTGTAAGAGATTTCCCCAATTAAAGACAAGACAATGGAAGCCACAACTTGAGCTTTGGTTTGGCCTTTTATTCAATTCAGGATTCCCAAAAGAGAATGCATTTTTTTTTATTATAAAATGGGATTTGATGGTTGAAACTTGAAACAACTAATGCATTTTATTGTTGTATTGCAACTTCATAACATAAAAGTTAATAAAATTACATTACAGGCCACCAAAATCTGTAAATTGAAGCTCATAAAACAGAAAAAGGGAAGGGGGGAAAAGAAAACTATAAATTCAGTAAACTGTAAGGAAATAAATATGGCTTCTGCTGCTAATGAACTTTTTCTATTTTGCTTTGCCATTTGGCCTCTGGGATCTCCAGCTGTCTTCAGAAACATTCCAAGCTTTCAATGTGTGACCATGGCATGTGCATTCTGTTTCAAAAAGTTTCTATTTTGCTTTGCCATTTGGCAGAGAAGCCCCAGAAGGATTAAGCTCATCCCAAGCATCAATCCATGTGACCATGGCATCAGCTAGTTTGTCAAAGTAGGGATCAATTTTGCCAAGCTTATCTTTGACCTGCTTAGACAGTTCAACGTAGCACTTTTGAACGGTGGTGCAGTCTTTGGGAAGAACAGCTTGTTGGAAGAAGGGGATGATTTCTTCCTGCCAGAAGATACCCTTGTATTCCTTCCTTAGGTTCACAAATGGGTTGCTTGCTTTGCTGTGGTAAATGTAGGGTAGACCTGTTTTCACTCCCAATCCCAGATGATCACAAATCACCTATAACAAGTCATTGGAGATTACTTGGTCTATAAGTTTCTCTATACCATTTCTCATACTGATTGAAACACAATCTCAAATCAGAAAGTTAATTTGTTGATACAAGCAAGAATTCAAATGTACCTTGACACACCAGCCAGCCCACATATCGTCGTAGCGTCCAATTGGCTGACCATCACCCATGAGTCCGAAGTACATAGCAGGGCCAATCAACTCGCGGTCGAATGCCAAATTCATACCACACATGGGGAACAAGGTGCCCTTAGGAATAGACAGAACAGCATCCACATACCTGTTTTCATCATGAGCAATATATAAAAATTTAATCACTTAATCAAAAGGAAATCTTAGAGCTTGGGGAAAAGAAGGGTGAGTAAGTTCTTTACCTAGTGTTCCTCTCAAGAGGCTTCACAAGTTGGGTTGGTGCATCATAATCAGGGATGTTAAGCCACAGGCCATGAGAAACAGCAGTTGGGACACCCTCTCGGAGACTGAATGGGTATCCACGGACAAAATCAGCACCGTCTCTGAATGGATCATACAGGGTGTTGAAGAAGAAAGGAGTGGATGGTGACAGCAGGTTCTTGATGTGCTGCTCCAGTGCATTGATTGCTTTCCCAGATGGGTCCTTAGCAACCTAATAATCAATGATCCATAGTTAATTCAATTACATTTAGCAAAGAGTCACTCAAGTTAAATTAATTAATGTGTATTCACATGATCATGGAGGCAATATAAGTCAATTGTTCAGATCTTGACTTCTAGATTGCTGAATCATCATTTAGCAGGAATATATACTGACACAATTTAATAAAAATCATGCCAGATTTAGAATCTCACAGCTGTAGATCATAATGGAACCAATTGTTTAACAATTAGAAACGTTATTTTCCATGATATGGCATGCCCAAAGCTGATAAAAGTGCAATTCCATGTGAAGAGAATTTTAAAAAGCTGGTAAGAGGCAGATAAAAACAGACTATGGACAGTGCAACATCACACAAAAAGAAAACAAATGCATCAATCAATTTAAATTTATCAAGATCTGGCTATCATAAAAATCC
This sequence comes from Corchorus capsularis, assembly GCA_001974805.1. Lineage (NCBI taxonomy): Eukaryota > Viridiplantae > Streptophyta > Magnoliopsida > Malvales > Malvaceae > Corchorus > Corchorus capsularis. Next base: position 18,490 of record AWWV01008682.1, read on the forward strand.
AGCAGAATGAAAACTAGAGAGCAATGAGGCAATGAGGAAATATGAAATGATTGATGTGCATATTATGGCTTCTTACAAAATTGTATGCCAAACTTCCAACTATAGCAACACAAACACATACACAAAAAAATTAAATCAAACGAATCATCCAAATCCCCAATCAAAACAATGAAAAGATTCAATTTTTGACTAAAACAACAGAAACCCAGTAACCAAAACATCAGCAAAAAAATGAACTTGCAAATAAAAATCCAAAATTTGACTAAAATAAGAGAAACCCAGATTGCAAAACATAGAAAAAAAGTGAACTTACAAAGCAATCATCATCAATAGTGAAAATATACTTCTTCTTGGACACCATGTAACCAAAGCAGCGGCAAGCAGAGTCCTTGAAGGAAATGCAGGAAGCCTTAGGGCCAAGAATTTTGTTAATATCATTTCGATTGTAGAGTTCATAGTCAAATCCCTCAGGGACCTTGATGGTCTTTGAAGGGTCACCATCTTGAACAATGATGAGATGGTAAGGCTGGAAAAATGGCCTCCACATCTCAAGAAAGTCCAAGTTTCGTATAGTTGGGATGACAATGTCGAGCTCATCTTTCAGCTGAGGGACAGCTGGTGCCGCCGCTTGAGTTGCCGTTGCAGGCTCCATTACTGCAAAACAAACAAAGAAGAAGAAAAGATAGAAACAAAAAGAGGAGAAGAGATTTGATGAGGGAAGAGTTTGTAGGGGGAAATATATATGGAGGGAGATTGTTGTGGCACGTGAGAAACGGGTGAGGCGGCACGAGTGAAGGAAGAGAGAGAAGACGTGTAAGAGTTTTGCAGGGATTCACGACTTTTTCAAATGGGCAAAAAGCCTGAGTTTTAGCCTTAAGACTTGAGTTTTTGTCAAATTGAAATTGCAAATGCGTTTTTATCCTTTTCTTATTTGCTTCCTCTTTTTTACTAGTCTTTTTTTTTAAGAAATACTAGTCTTTTTTTTTTGGTCTACCCACATTTCTTTTTATTGAGAGATTGTGTGTTTTCACATCTTCATGTCTTGGAGAATATATGCAAAACTAAATTTAAAGTTATTTTTTTCTAAAAAATAAAAAACAACATAAATTTTGAGTACTATTTATTTCTATAAAACTCGAGCTCAAGTGTGAATCTCGACATGTGTAATTGTGGGGTTAGTTTAGTAAAAATATTTTTTGGGTCTCAAAATTTTTAATATATCACAATACTCAAATTCACCCCTGTTCGAGTTAACGAGTTTTTCATGTGTATTAAAAAAACGTATATATTTTCTTTTATTTATGTGTCATCAATTGCTTTCGGTTTGAATGTCACGGGAATATTTTAAATGAAGTACATTACACGTTAATAATATGAAGATCAAAAGGACAAAAATTTCCCTCTCTAATCGTGTAGATATAATTTATCTGAGATGGTCTCAAACTCGAGATTCCACACATTTCTTTTAGTAAATCCATTTTCTATATATCTCTTATGTATCAAAAAATATATAGAATAATAAATGAGAAGAGATATAATCCATTTAAAGATGGCAGGTTTTGATTTTGTAGTGATGGGATCGACTAATTTAATTGTAAGATATCCAAAAAGCAATATATATTATATAATTATAGAAACAATATAACTAGTTTTCACCAAAAAAGAAACAATATAACTAGGGTATGAAAAAAATGATTTTCGCATTCAAGGAAGTATAATTAATTTTATTTCACAAATTTGGTAGATATAATCCAAGGGGGATATTATAGGTAGAATATATATATAGTTTAAATTTGATTTAAAGGGAACTTTTAATTTCTTAGTGGTTTTGAATTTCTTTTTCTTATGTACATAATCCTAGGGGAGTCTATGCATCTCAACCTACCAAAGAAAGGAGATATGACTACTAAAAATGGATAGCTAAGTTTTGTAAGCCATTGTTAGGCTAAGTTTGACTCTCCATATTCTCAAAAGTTTGACTCTTCAATATCATGAATTTGGTCAATAACTACACCTCTTATGTAAGAGACGAAGGGCTTAAACTATAGGAGGAGAAATTATTAGGTGGGACGGTCTCACCACGTCATCCATGGGACCAATCAATAGAATTTTGCCATGTCAAATAAACTCCTTAAATTTAGACACGATTTTAGTCCAAGGGTTAGCCCCCTTTTAAAACAAACCCTCTATAAAGGGTAAGTCCCCAAATTTGAGATTTTATTGGGATATGGTTTTAGAAAATTGATGAGTTGTCTTCATATTATTGGGTGGTTCCATAGATGACGTGGTGGATCCGTCCCACCTAATAATTTCTCCTATAGGAGAGGATTTTACATTGTAGACCTGTTCAATGTTTAATTTTTAAATTAGTTAGTTACTAAATCAGAAGATTTTAGATCTGTTTTATGAAACAATGGATATTAATTAAACCATTAAACTAGGATTAGTATTTTTTATCAGTACTATTCATTATACAATATACTTATCATAGATATATAGCTGTATATAGTCAATTTGCTAGAATATTATAATAATAGTCTTAATAGTGTACAAAATAAGGGAGAAATTTTAAAGAAAAATATTGACTTTTCCCCGCCATGCATGCATGTTGATAATGATTAAAGAGTTTAATTATGGCATGCATGTCTATATGAAGCATAGAAGAGGTTTCATTATTTTTAAAATTAAATTAGAAGTCACAATTTATACTATATAAGATAATTTTGAATATGAATTCATGTGCTACAACTTGAAATTTTGATTGGATATTTTCTTATTAAACAATATTTTAAAGCTTAGGTAGAAGAAGGCCAGCTATACTTTACAAAACAAAAGTCACAAATTAATGTTGGCATCGTGTATATATGTCATACATGGGAGGATTTTCCTGCCTTTTCTTTCTTTAATGTGTTTTTTAAAGCTATTTATAGCAACTTGAATTTAAAAAATATACCTCCAAGACTGATCTATATGCATTGGTTTGAAAGATATTTGTATAATTTCACCAAAAAAAAAAGATATTTGTATAATTAATGCATTATTTTCCTTATGGAAAACAATGCATTAGTAGTTTAGTGCAATTTTTTTCTATAAAAATCCTGATAACTTGTGATAATGTACTGGTCAATAGTCAGGGCAACCTTTCAACAACAAAAAAAAAAAGTTATGCCAACCTAAGTAATTAATAATATTGGTTTAATGTCCATTTTGACTCTCGGATTATTCTAAGTGATAATTTCACCATTCAACTTTTATTCGCGACAAATTTATATATGACTTTTGATGTTGCGATTAAACGAGTCTAAAATAATAAACAATGTGATTCGATCAATTTTATCTACGTTCACGGGCAGAGAGATTCTTTTTAATTTGGGACAAAACAATATATATCAATAATACAAGATATAGACCCCTAATATAAACATATGGTGCTTAGTCCCTATTAGGACTATGAGAACTAATCCATACCACGGGTGGCTTCGCCTCCCACACTCCCTACGCATGTTCTGCGTCTTCCTCGCATGAGATATAATAATCTTTTGCAAGCGGAAGAAAAGTAGAAATAAAAGAAATCTTGATAGAGACTGCATGTGGCGCACCGACAAGGACGGGCTTCCTTTGTTTTGGACTGAATCTTTTGATTGCGGAGTGAAAAGTGGGAAGAAAGAAACTTTCCTAACCAAAAACTACAGAGACAAATATGAAATATCCTTAGAAAATATACAAAGTTACAAACAAAACCTCACCAAAAGGAAATTCAGATGTTTGGTTTTTGAAGTTGTTTTATCTTAATTTTCGCACTTAATTGTGGCCTAGTATCAATCAATTCATTCATATAGAATGTTAGATTTACTCTTAATTATTATGATGATAACACGTGTTCATTCTTTTATACTTAACATAAAGTTAACTTGTTGACCCCTTTACTTACTTTTCATTTCATATCAAGTCTCTTTGAAAAGAAAAAGAAGATAATTCAATTTGCCTAGGTTTTTTTTCAACAACTTTTTCAGTTTTTCTAATTAGTCAATAACATTAATAATAGTATATACTGATTTGTAGAAAAGGAAAAGTAGTATAGAAAAGAATAGTATTAATTTTTCCTTTTTGGGGTAGTTCTAAAATTTTGATTTTGTTTTTGGGTAATTGGCCTGGTATTAGTTTTCTGATATTTCGTTAATAAGATGATTGCTTAAGTTGAATGAATGAGATCCTAGATTTGTTCCGGAACTGTTTTTCTTTTGGTAACAAGTTGAGTATATTGTAAATTTCCATTGCCCTAGGGCGTAGCTAGCTAGAGACGACCTGCCATGTGAAATTAATGGAAACCAAATTCTATTTAAATGTCAATAAAGCTTGGTTAGGCAGCAAAGCAAAAAGTTTCTAGTCCAAGGAGACAAGTTCCTTGTAAACTCCTCAAGAAAGGTCAAAGAAAAAAAAATTGGGCACTTTCCACTAAAACTAGTTGGAAAATACATGAAAAAAAACTTCCAAAATGGGCATTTGCTAATTTCGTTGTGAATATGCTTGTATTTGTAGTTGAATATAATAAGTAATAGCTAAAATTTCATATTCTCCCCAAAAGCTCTTAATTTAACTGATTGAGCCGAATTTAGATTGTTAAACAGGGGATGCTCTGTTCCACCAATGGTTCGAAGATAGTTCGATATTTAAGCTAATTTCGTTGGGATTCATTGTTACATCGATGTGTTTGTTTCGTCCGGTAATGCAATATGAATCGAATGAGTCAAATTAGGAACTTTCTAAGAACATACATTTTTCCGTGTCATGAAAGTTAGAGTGATTAATTCTTTTAGGATTTAATTAGCACCATAAAATTACAATTACACAAATTTGATTAACAATGCTCTCTTATTAACAACAGCAAACGGCCGAGGCTTGCATTACAAATTTACAATTACACAAAATCATACAATAACCTTCTATAAGAACAAAAGTACAAACCATTTTTTGACATCCACAAAAGTAAAACTTCGTAAACCAGAATTACGAATGTTATTAATTAAGCAAGATTCGAGAATACGGAAATTCTTTCGAAGAATTAGTAACAAAAAGTGATGAAGAAATCAAAATTGTTAATAACCATTGGAGATTGGTTTTGGTGTTGAGGATGAAGTGGTGTAGATGAAAGGTGGAACCTTGTAAAGTTTGATCTTCTTGTTTTGAAGGAGGTGGCAATAAGAAATGGGAGCACCGCTAATTCCTTTGTTAACATCGGTTGCAATTTTGCAAGTTTCCAATGGAGATTTCTCAAGGAATGCTTTGCATTGACTAAGCTTTAGCTTGTTGTTGAGCACATTAGGGAACAAAGTTGCAAAGTAATAACCCTTTGAATCTGTTTCTTTGCTCAAGATGGAGAATGGTGCTGCCTCATAACCATTTTCGTCTACAGCTAGACATGTTATTCTAGCAATAGCTCCTGCAACCCCATGCCCAAAACAGTCAAATTGATCAAAATGTTGTAGCAAGAGGATCAAAATGGAACCATTTTAATAAGTTAAGGATCTAAATTGGGTTAATTATTCAAATTAGTATTTAACCTTTGTGAAAATTTTCGATTTAAGGTCTAATCTTTCAACTTGGTGCATTGAATTAAGGTCTAACGTCAATTTTGATTCAAATAAGGGCTCAGTGTGATTGTTAACCATTGAGAAATCGACATGTGACGCTACAAAATAGATTATGTATCTTATTAGATCCTTATTTGAGTCAAAATTGAAATGTTAGATATGTTAGATCTTGATACGACCAAATTAGAAGGTTAAATCATAAAGCAAGCATTTCAATTTGGTCTAATCTTTCAACTCGGTGCGTTGAATTAAGGTCTAATCCCAATTTTTATTCAAATAAGGGCTTAGTGTGATTGTTAATCATTGAGAAATCGAGACGTGACACTAAAAAATGGATCCTATATCTCATCAGACCCTTATTTAAGTCAAAATTGAAACGTTAGATCTGTTAAATCTTGATACAACCAAATTGAAAGGTTGAATCCTGAAGCAAGCATTTTCATAAGGTTGAGCCATTAATTGAACATTAATTAGCTGCCCATGTTTTGTAATGATAGGGCTTAGAGAGATTACCTTTAATTGGGAAGGTTTTGTAGCCTGATCTGCATAGAATAATCCCTTCAACTCCAATGGGGAGAGGCTTTTCTTTCACATCCGACTTTGGCTTGTAAACTGGTGCTGCTGGTTTTGCACCATAGCCATAATCAGTAGCAGAAGCAATAGCAATCATAAATGAGAATAGAATCAATGAGATTGTAAAGGCAAAAGTTTTGCTGAAAGCCATTGGCATATGACTTCAAAACAACCACTAATTTAAGCCTTGAGTGTGGAAAAGCTCAAAAGTTGATTATAAGAGATGCATTGCCAAACCCATTTATATAAACACATAAGATTCTCCAAATCAGTAACCAAATAAATTATTCATGGTATAGAAAAGGAGTTGCTCCCACGATTAAATTTTCATAATTTTATTCATTATTTGGTGTTCATTGAACCAACACCAGAACATTATTAGATTTAGAAATGACATTTTCTTATAGCTATTTATTATTATTAGGATTTTAGTTGTGGGTTTCAAGAATGACAATTCATGTCCATTCTGACTTATTGCGGTTGAGCAATTTTTTTCTTTTTACATAAAATGGATGGAAGAGGGTGGCAAGGGACCTTTTTTTTTTTTTTTTTTTTAAATTTTGTTGGGTTCAGAAGTCGGTAATTTAGTACCCATTCCATTTTGCCCTTGAAAAAATTAGATATTAAAAAAAAATCCCTCAACTATTGTGAATTAAGCAGGGCTTGGTGGTCAGTTTTTACTTTTTAGGCCTTTTGGGAGCAAAATCCTATATGTTCCTTCTTTAAAGATTGAGTTGCTATGGGCCCAAAGATTTGTTAAATGAAATCTACAATCATGAGCTAAGCCTGTCCCCATATTAAGTAGCCCATCAATTTATCCGGTCCACTAAAATAGTCCACTACACTCTCAACTTGAGGCAATGAACATTCCAAATTAATCAAACCCAAGAAAGGAAAAATTGCCAATTTTCATCATTGGGGTTGATGGGTTCCACAAATGAAATAAGAAAATTTCAACTTTATCCCTTCAGCCAAATTTCAGTGCAAGGAATGAGTATGATAGGTTTTATATTTGTGCATGAAAATCATCCTTTTTATCCTATTTTTATACACAATATATATATATATATATATAAAGATTATAGAGAGTAGAGTTTTCCCTCAATTAGGGTTTCATGCAGCTTGACTCTAGATTAGTAGAGGCTCAATGTGGCTATCGGATACCGGAGGGTTTAAAAAAAAGTAAGATTATGTTACCCATAAGTGAGTGTTGAAGGAACAAATACATCCTTGCAGCAGTTCAAGTCCAAATGAAAGATATGAGTGTTAATTGCTAAGGTCCCAAACTTAGGTCCTTGAAAAGGAAATTTCTATTTTGGATTGCTGAGACTTGAGATTATAATAGCAGCTCAATTGATGTAATGGAAGACAATAAATCTATTTGCAAATTTCTCAATGTGATAACAACATGATGTTTTTGTATCTTACTAAAAAAAATTGATTCAACAATTCCAGAATTTTCACAATCTATAGCCTGAAACAGGAAAAAAAAAAAAAAAGCTCAATTTTCTACTCTTGTTAGAACATATATTAATTAATTGTACATCCTGTTCCCCCCCTTTTTTTCACTATATCTCATTATGTACATACATCTGTTATTAGTCAGTTAGAAGAGACTCTTATGTGTAGGCCATTTGGTGCTTCAACTCTTGGAAATTTCATCAGTTTATCTCCTCCAACTTCTTCCCATCTGCACTCAACAAAACAATGGAAAAATATTAGCTGATAAGTTCATTTTTCCATTGTTTTTTGTTATGTTCTTATTAAGAATTTGATTTTAATTAAGCTTACCTGTATCTAGTTACAAAATAATGAAGGAAAGTAGAAATTTCTGCTATTCCAAGTTCCTTTCCAGGGCACTGCCTAGTGCCTCCTCCAAATATGAGGAAGTAGCTTTGAGATTCCAAGCTTTTGTCCTGCATTTCAGAAATCAATTAAATGTTAAACAAGGAACCATTTTTCATTGATTAAATGCAGGGAAATTTGTAGAAAATAAATGGAAGAAAATCCTCGGTATTCGGTACGAACCATCCATCTCCATGGATTGAAGGCTAATGGATCAGGGTACAGAAAAGGGTCATAGTTCACTTCTCTTGTATACACATAAATTCTCCAGCCTTTAGGAATCACAAATCCTGAGAAAATAAAAATGAAGATTAGACATATAAGACATGTATAATCTCATCATAATTTGTTTCACTTTAGCTAAACTAAAAGGTGATTAAGGCCCACACCCAAGTTAAAAAGGAATGAAAATCCAATCATTTAGGCAGCAAAACTGAGTTAGCAGAAGTTTCAAACAGATAACAAAAGGTGTAGAAAGCTATATTTTACTTGGATAAAAATTAAAAACCTTGTTTTCTTTTGTTTTTAAAAATAAAGTTTCCTTTCTTTTCAGAAATCATTGAAAAATAAGACATGAATCATCCAGGGAGTTGTCTAGCTGGATTGGTAGGTATGCCATGTAAATCATGATAGAGTAAGGTCCACCAAGGGAAGAAGATGATTTCCATTTCCTTTACAATCTTTTTTTTTAATCTTTTAACATATTATTCTTTTTTAGGGTTTCAAAAAGGTCTAAAAAGAGCTGTGATAGCTGCTGCAAACTCAGCTTCTTGAGCCCATAAAGCTCAAAAAAGGGTAGAAACCAAAAAGAATTATTTGATATATGGATCCCACTTTGAATATAAGTATATAGTTATTTTTTTAATGCTCACCATTTAGTTCCATTTCTTCAGTAGTTTTCCTCAAAACTCCATTAACAATAGTAGCTAATCTTGAAGTCTCAAAAATCACCTGCATAAAAAGTAGCACAGCAAATCATTGAAACTTTTCTGTATAAATAATGGATACTGATTAAAAAATTGGTTTGTCTACCAAAATATAGAAATCTTACAGCTCTAGTAAATCTCATTGACTTAAGGTCATTCCATTCAATTGGATCCTCTGGCTTTTTCCTGTCTCTAATTGCCATATGTTCTTTCTGCAAAAAATATTTTTAACAATCATAAGTCAAACTCAACACCAATAAAAATGAAAACAAGAGATTAAAAACAAAATGCTTAAACTTACTCTTAACTCTTCAAGAACTCTTGGGTGATCATGGAGATACTTGACAGCCATCATGGAAGTAGTGGAAACAGTCTCATAACCAGAATACAAAATTGTGATGATTTGATCAATAATCTCATCATCACTTAGTTTGTGCTTGTTACTCTCATCATTATTCATCAAGTAACCAAGCATGTCCTTGTGGGATTCTTCTTTGGAATCTCTTCTTTCCTTTATGAGTTGTCCTAATATCCTTAGAATATTTTGCCTTGCCTGCAAAATCATAAGCAGAACATGTTATTTATGACTTTAAAACAGAAACTACAATGAAAAACTAGATTGAACTTGAAAAATGATTGCAAATTTACCTGAAATCCGCGGCTGTAATTTGTGCCTGGAAGATCAATAGGAAGTGACAAGGTGCCTAAAACAAGTTTAAAGAACTCAGGCATGAATTCTTGAGCTACTGAGGTACACTCAGCACTTGCAATTTGCTTAAGTGATGATAAAAATGCCATCTGCAATAAAAAATCAGAACAGAAACAGATTAGAAACAGAGCAAGTATAAAACAGAAACAAAAGTAATGGGATGTTTCAATGTTAAAACTTAAAACAAACCTCTTTGGTTTTTTCTTGAAGGTCAATGACTTTGTTGTCCCAATTAGTGAGAAAAGTTCTCATGAAATCATCTATTTTAGGCAAAAGTTGTTGTCTGATCATAGTGGGGCTAATGAGAGCAAGAAGAGCTCCTCTCATTTGCTTGTGAGTGGAGCCATGGACTGCTGCAATGTTACATTTGCCTAAGATATCAAGCATGGATTGTGGGTAGCCAGGAACAAGCCCTTTGGCTTCATTCATTAGTATGTATCTATTCAGCTCTGGATCCATGGAAACAACAGTAGGACACCCCAATATATGGGATTTGAAAAAATTGCCATACCTGTTTTGTAAGAACAAAAAAAACACAAAATTATATTAATTTGTGTTAAAACTAAGTTAAATTTACAAGAAAACCCTCTATAACTGTTTTTAAGTGACATGTTTGAGAAATATAACTCCATAAAAGGAAAAAATAGAGAAAGCAAAGGGAAACTCTTTTATCAACTAGCTTTTCAATGGGGGGTTTTTGCTAAAAGCTAGTTACATGATCCAAAAAAACCAAAAAGCCATTTTTTTTCATTGACAAGCCATATGAATAACTGAAAAGAACAGAACAGAACAACTTTCAAGGTTTGAAGACACTGCAAAAGTAAATAAAGCTGTTCTATAGTAAGGAAAATTTGTTCTGGTAAAAATCATAAACAAAAATCACCTTGCTCTTTGGTTTTTCATGAAGTTTGGTCCTTGTTTGAGAAACTCAGTGGTTTCTCCAAAGATTGGCCAACCCATTGTACCAGGGGGAAGACCTTTCTTCCTGTATTTCATCTCATTCCATCTCAATAGAAAAGTGCAGATGCAGAGAACTAACAAAAACAAACAAAAAATCACCATGAAAAAACCCATTTGATTTTATCACAAGAAGCTCTCCCAAACTCCCACTTTCAAAAAAGTTCTGGAAATGGTAGAGGAGAGGGGGACTTAGGCTTCTTTTCTAATTCCTAAGTGTAAATTAGGCAAGAAGGGTGCATGTATATAGGCCCCTTGAATCCATCTCTCATTAAGAGAGAAAAATTTGATCAAAAAAAAAAAAATTAAGAGAGAAAAATAGGCCAAGTAGGCCAAACCATGCAGCTCATTAGGAAGGGACCCTACCCTTAATGACCTCTCAAGTAACAAGCATTCCAAGAAATTGAAAAATAAAAATAAAAGAAAGAAAAAAGGAAAATAAATTACTATTTGTTGTTTAAATTTTAAAACATTTTTTTAGCTATGTAGCTAACCCCTTGACTAAACATAGATTTGAATCTTAAACACTTCACACTTAACTATGATTTTATTTTCTTATAAAAACAAAGGAATATGCAGGTTAAGACACAACTCATTCTTCAAGGTTTTAGGCATGAATGTTTGTTTGATAGTCAAGGTGGGAGATACTGTCAAATATTGTGAAAATATTACAGTTATTCTTTATAAAATGGTGAACTTTTTGGTGTTTTTTTTTATTATTATTAATTATATATTTTATTATTAGGAGCAGAGAATCAAAGTTCAAACCTCTTTGATCAAAAGACAATATGTGCATCAACCAACAAAAATTGAAATGGGGAACCAAAAACAGAGCACTTACAATCAAACTAAGGCTAATTGTTTGCATGGGGTGAAATGTTTGGTAAAATTATAACTTTTATGATAATTTCAAAATGATTTGGATAGAATTGGCATGAAAACTACACATTTATAGGATAGAAAAAGGTCTAACTAATTAAGTTAAAAAAACAAAAAAGAAAAAAAATTGAGAGAAGGAAGGAAAATGTGTGAAAGAGGCACATGCAGAGCACCCTATTGGACCTAAGATTAAAAAAAAGGCACACTCCCAACCCAAAGCCCCAGTCCTTCACATGTCTGTCAACAAGATCTGCTCAAATATGGAATTACAAAAAACCACTAAAAGACAGCCTCTTGGTTACCATGTGAATAAGTGAAGAGAGAGAGAAAGAGAAATAACTTTGGGTTTGGTTTCATTCTAACTGCAAGTTTCAAACTTGGACTGCCCCTTTTTAGCAGTTTGGTTCTGTTTTGTGACACTGTAATTCTTACAAAAAACTATATACATACTATTTGGACTGTTTATGTTATATACAACTTTCAAACTCATATAGGACTATAATATATTATATTCCAAACTCTTATCTTCTTCCTTCAGGGTTTTTTCCAACAGAGATGAAACTTTTCAAAAGCAATGTCATCTTCTTATCTCCCTTGAGATTACGTGAACAAGTAAAAGTTTACATTATCACTATTTTCCATTTTGTCTCAACGTGTTACTATTATGCATAAAAAACCATTTTCATAGAAAATAATTTACGCCGAACACTTCAAGGTAGCAAATACTGATGCTGTTGCATTGAACGGAAGAAATTCAATATCCTCTTAAGTAGGATCTCGATTTCGAGTCTCGTGAAAATTAGCGTTGACCAAGTTCCATCCAATTTTGTTAGAGTTCACATGTGAGGAATGAGCTGTAAAAGTGGCATATATACATGAAAGATCCAAGAACAAATTGGTTTAAGCTTTTGGGTTTAGATTGGTATCCGATAGGTATATATGGGTGCCTCGTAACGATGAGTCCGGGTTGCTCTCTCTCCTACAAATGGTATCAGGGCTAGGTTCGATTGGAGTTCGGTGGTGCAGTTGTGGTAAAAAAAAAAACATTGTGTGGTATTTCTGGAGAAAAAAAAAACAATTTGGTGCACAGATGTGCAAGGTGTTTAAGCGTGAACAAGTCCAAAAAGAACGGGCCACTTAACTGGTTATCCAAGAAATATCGGATTAGCCGCATGGGGGAGAGCTGTGAACGAGGGAGTTTGTTGGAGTTCACATGTGATGGATGGCTGTAAAAGTGGCATATATACCTGAAAGATCCAAGAACATATTGGCTTAAGCTTTTGGCTTCAGATTGGTATCCGATAGGTATATATGGGCCACACTGATGGGCCTCGTAACGATGAGACCGGGTTGCTCTCTCTCCTACAAATTCTGATCTAGCATGACTCGACTTTGAATTAATTGAAACACGGTGTAGCTACCGGGAGTTTGTAAAAAAAAAAAATGTGGCTTTTTTCCCCTTTGCTCGACAGCAAGGCAAAAGGTTTGTCTAACTTACGAATTTAAACTGAATTTCTGACTTGTATCAGGAAAATATAAGAAAATTAAGTCAATAATAATATTACATTAATTGTGGGCCAATCCGTCTCGAATAAGATTAACTTGTAAATATAAAAAAAAATATTGCATTAATTTGTCATGATGTTTGGATTACAAAAAACCCTGAATTTCACTTCAAGAATTTAAGTCATTTCCTATTAGGTGAGTTTAATTCTACTATTACTATGAACTGACTTTACTAATTATTTATTTATCATTCAACAATCTTTTCATTAATAACTTTGGTAAACATCTTTTGGCTACTAGTGGTCAATCACTAATCATCTAAATTATAATATGATAATAGTTAAAACTTAAAATATTGTTTAAAAAACCCAAGTGTCTCAAGGCTCGAGTTAAACGCACAAAAAAAAAAAACAAAAGTGAAAAAAAAAAAAATCACTAAGGAAAATGTATAAAACAAACTTTGCTCTAATTCCGAAAAGGTTATATAAAATGAGTATTTTTGGAGGTATGCATTAGAATGAGATAAAAATGCTTAGTCTTGTATAAAAATCAGTAATCACATCAATTGACTAAAGAAAGATATGAGGATTTGGAGTTTTGCTTATAGATTTCCTTTCAATATATGCTTTTTTGTTTGCATGGAAGATCTAAAGCATTTTTTGCTTTAATTGAGTGGGATATATTCATTTGACAGAACCACTCCGACCATTACCCTGAATTTGCTTTATGTTCCGAAATTTCCGGGACATTTTGTTCTAATATATAGTATCAATTAAGATTTGGTGAATGTCAATTGTAATAGTTTCATGTCTTGGATGAATTTGAGTCTAATTTTTTTGGGTGCATGATGAATTTGTGTCTAATTATCAACGAAATTTTAACAATCCTAATGAAAACTGTGATTGAAAATCTTTTATATGGACTGCTAAAATAGTCATGTTTCCATGTCTCTTATAAGTTGAGAATTCTAATATGAGAGTTTTCTTTTGGTACATTAGGAACATTACGATTAAAGGGGAAGGGGAAGGGAGGGTAACGGTTCGAATCTCTGACCTCCAGGTGAACTTTTGAGGCCTTGGCCACTAGGCCAAAGTTACAAGTTCAATGAGTTCGAATCTTATCTCTTAAGTTCATTCCTATATTATACAATCTTAAATATTTCTTTTTAATTTTCACTCCATATTCATCAATGCAGTGGTTCCGATTCGAAATGAAAACCTTAACCACCCTTTTTCTGTTTCTTTATTTTTTAAATTTTTTGGCAAATTATACAATACACCGTCAGTGGAGTTTAACAGACTTCACATGCAGGTCCTGAAGGGTGACATTTGTCCCCTAGGGACTAGATTGAAATATTTAAAACCGAATTAATTTAAAAAATAGACATATATCAACTTCACAACCCGCTTGTGGAATCCAAAATTAATACCGTCGGTGTATCAAATAATTACCCTTTTTTTTGCTACTTCTCCTTTCCTGTTTCTTATCTTTTACTGAAATCAATTCTACAAATTTAAATAATTTGTAAATAAATATATATTTTAAAATAATTTTATTTAATTAAGAATTAAATTAAGATATATATTAATAATTAAAGAATAATTTAAAAAAAACATTTGTGGGTACATTTTTTTATATATTATATATATTATATATATTTTTATATATTTTTTGTATACATTATATACAATACATAAAAGTATGGATATTGATCCAATTTAAAAAAAAATTATCCTTTGTGATATTATTATTAGTACAACATATATATATTATTAAATATAAAATATATTGCTATCAATATTTATAGTAATAAAATATAATATATATATATATATATATTATTAAGATTTGGAGGGGGAGAAACGGAATCAGAATTGTCGATTTTTGTTGATTTTTTTGGAATATACATTATTCAAATCTCATTACAATTAAATAATTTCTTATATACACAAACATTCAATGAGAATAATCAAATAAACAAACAAACTATAATAACAAATATAAGGACTAACAAAGCCAGCATAAAGCTGCACACGACCCACATGCATCGAATACGGTAAGACTTGAACATGAAATCTTGCAGTTGAGGAAGCATGCATCTTACTTTTGAGCCAAATGCTCAACTGGGATTTTGGTTACAATTAAAAGTAACCGAATCCGTGCCCGAGTTGTTAACTCAACTGGTAGGTGTACCGTGCCTAAATCATGAGATCCTGGATTCAAGTCTCATGGAATGTGAGTTTAGTTTATTTGTTTGTTTGTTTGGTAGGTAGTAGTTTATAGAAGGTAGTTTCTTAGTTTGAGTTGATTTCTCATTGGATGTTTAGATATATAGAAATTTATTCTGATTGTAATGAGACTTCACTTGTACTTATGGCTGCAAACGAGCCGAGCTCGAATGAGCTTGAACACGAACTCATCAGTCATGTTCGCGAACATTTTGCCTTATTCAAGCTCGGCTCGTGTTCGTTTAAATTTTATGAGGCACGTTCGAGTTCGGCTCGTTTATAAAATGCAATGTTCATGTTCGTTTATGTTCGGCTCGGCTAAATGTTTTTGTTTGTGAACAATGAACAAACGAGTTCATTAACACTAATTGAACATGTTCACGAACATATATTAATTTATCAATAAAATAAAAATTGTTTATGATCAACTTAGATAAACAATAAACAAGTCATAACTAAGTAAACAAACAAATAAATGATTTTAAATAGATATAATAATATATTTTTTAATCTTAACAAACCATAAACGAATTTTAAACGAGTATTTAAACGAATAATAAACGAGCTAATAAATGAACATTTATCGAACATGTTCGCGAACATAAACGAACTGAACACTCATTGTTCAAACTCGGCTAGTTTATTAAACGAACACTAAAATTTTGTTTAGACTCGTAAATAAACGAACATAAACGAGCTTTAACCGAGCTTGTTCACGAGTCGTTCATCGAACATCATGTTCATTTGCAGCCCTACTTGTACTCCCTCTGTTCCTATTTATATGTCATCACTTTGGTCAAATAATTTCAGCTTTGACCATCTTTTAAAAAAAATATATAAACCAAAATAAAATTTTAAAATAATACTCATAAATTTTGGAACACAAGCTTTTCAAGATATATTTTTTGAAATTTTAGTTTTACATATTTTTCTCTAAAACAATGGTTAAAGTTGAAGTTGTTTGACCAAAATGATGACATATAAATAGGAACAGAGGAAGTATCTTCTAAAAAATCGAATCCTAAGCACTTCTTAGGAATTAAATTTGTTGGTTTCAATTTCGAATAAAAAAAATCCGGTTATAATTTCAATTTCATGATTCAAACCGAACTGTAGTAACTAGTAAGTCTAATTTGATGGATATGAGTGAAATTTTAAAAAGGAAAAAATTGATTATTTAGTCAGCTAGAGTTTCCTTTTTTTTTTTTTAAAAAAATAAAAGTAGGAAATCCTCTATAATATATTTTTGTTGACAGCTAATAAACTAACCACACAAAACTCATATGTAATTTACATGCAAGAAGACTTAAATCCATAATCTCAAGGTGTATATACAATACACCAGTTGAATTAACAACTGAATGTCCTTTATACAGTTGAACTAATAAACTAACCACACAATATGTAATTTACATACTGAAACTTGAACCCATAGTCTCAAGATGCATATGCAATAAACCAGTTGAGCTAACATCTCCATGTCCTTTATAATATTTTAATCCAAGAGAAATTAGTAATTGGTGGTACATTGGCAAGTGTGCAGCTAAGATGGTCCTTTTTGTCATTGAAAGTTGCTAATTAGTATGAAGGGGTCCTTTGGCCATTAATTACTAGTTAATGCCTGCTGCTGCCAAAAGATCCAGCTCTGCCGGTGGTACCTGCATGCAATTTGCAGATCGTATTCATTGGAACAAAAACCACTCCCATATCTTGTAAGTTGGCAACAACCCATTCTAATTTGTAGATACGCTGCAAAAGGGAATTGCAAAATCATCAATCACACAACTTTCTCATTTGAATCGCTTAGGACTTAGGGTGTGTTTAGTATACCAGTGTACCACCGTTTGACCGTTTCACCATCATTTTGGGTTCAAACGGAGTTTAAATGTAAATTCCGTTTGAATCGCTGCTCTAATAATCTCATCTGTACAGTACCTAATCTAATCTGTACAGTGTATTCTCATCTGTACAGTTGCTAAATAGTGTCAATTGCACAGCTACCGCACGGCTCTACTAAATGCAGGCTTAGGCTCTGTTTAGTAGAGCTGTGAGATTGGAAGAGAGATTAGTTGCTGTAAATATGAGATTAGAATTGTAACTTTTTTTTTTTGGGTGAAAACCAGAAAGTACATAAAGACTAAGACAATTTAAAGCCTCTGGGGTAAGTCACCTCTCACTATCAGCAACCAACGCCTCCTTCACCTCATCTAGCGGAACTCGGAACACCGTGTAATCTTCCTCAAGTGAGTAGCCTAACTTAGAGAATTTATCAGCATTGAAGTTGCATTCACACAGAATATGATGGCAAGAACACATCCAGTCCCTCTTCAATAGCTCCCTAACATCTCCAATGAGCACAACAAGAGGATGGTAATCAATATCTACAGACTAAATCAAATCAAGAACCACCTGTGCATCAACCTCGGACTCGACATTTCGAAAACCTTTTTCCCAAGCAAGCAAAAGCCCCAAGTAAGGCATGAAAGCTCTGCCCCAATATTTGAAACACTTGAGAACTTAACCAGTGATGAAAAAATGTATGTTTGGTGTGGCTGTGAGATTAAATATAAAATTACCATTAAGGGTAGTAATATAAAAGAATACTATAAAATAGTAGGGACAAAAGAGTTAAAACATAACTATTAAAAATCTAAAAACTCTAAACACTACATTTTTTAGCTTTTGGAAATTTAGCTTTTGTTGTGATTGAGTTTTGCCACATAGGACAACCATTCCCACAGTAACATGCACCAAAAACCTGTTTTTGGAGTTTTTGGCACGTTTGGGAGCCCTAAACATGCCAAAAGCTCTCCCAAACATAGCCTTAATTGATCAATTTCGGTGAACTTTTTTTTCCTAAAAATTTTGATCAAATTGAAGTTTGACTTCCTTTTTCCCTCTTGAGTAGATGTAACTAATTCTCATCTCATAATCTCAATTTATTTATCTCAAAATTCAAACTCAAGACCTTATACAAGATATTTTAAATACTTATATATTCACTGAAATGTCCCATTGAGAATAATTTAACTATTATTCATGTTTAAATATTCGTATATATGAAGTTTACTCTTAATTTCATCTTTGG
Organism: Corchorus capsularis; assembly: GCA_001974805.1. Taxonomy (NCBI): domain Eukaryota; kingdom Viridiplantae; phylum Streptophyta; class Magnoliopsida; order Malvales; family Malvaceae; genus Corchorus; species Corchorus capsularis. The sequence goes on from AWWV01008682.1 coordinate 36,792, forward strand.
GGTTACGAAAGAAGTGCAAATTCGACAAACACAAAAAGAGCAATTAAAATTTAAAATAAACATACCTAAAGGAGAAACCATATATATTGTGATCTGTTCTTTGGTAGGCCTGGCCAAAAATTAGGGGTGTCATTTGGAGCTCTTGTGCTCAAATTTTTTTTCCCTCTTCTTTAAACTTATCGGAGTTGCGAATACTAATTTGAGAAAAACTAGTAGTCATCGGAACTCTTTCTCTTATTGTGGATGCAAATATTCTCGTAACTCAAATGATCTCTTACGACAAATTCCACAAGTGTTTTGTTTAAGGTGAGAGTAATAGGTTGAATAGAAATGATTTTTTTTTTTAAATATACAGTATCGTTAACTCGTTCAAAAAGTGGTTTTCCACACCAATTTTAATAAAAACATTTTCAAGAATGATCGAATCAGAACACCAAAAGAAAAAAAAACTTTTATTCAAAAAAGCATTTAAAGTCATTTTTTTTTTTTGAAGGAAGCATTTAAAGGCTTAGTAAGGCTTCGTGCGTCTCTCTCGTTTATTCAAATATCAATCATGAATGTGACACATACATTTTTATACACGTTTGCACGTACGTTTCAACTTTGTTAAGTCTCAATCTATGAACACAATACAAGCATATAAAAATGCATGTCTTTAATTTTTTGCACCATTACCTTTTAAGGTATCTTTTTTACTTTCTTCGACCAATTAATTAAGAATCCTCGCATTTTTTTCTCGAGAAAAATTTCGATTTGTCCTATACTTTAGCAAATTGTAAACTTTATGACTCAAACCTTATGTGTAAAATATTGAAAAATCTTTAACCAAAACAAAAATATTGAAAAATCTTCGTATAAAGGCACTAAAAAGATAAGTGTTATCCTAACATCCACACAAAAATTTCTCAATTGGACCCATGTTAGAAGGAAAAATATATGGTTCTAAGTTCGTGTGTGATGAGCTAGGTTCTTAATGGGTTTAATATCTGTTTTAGCTCTTCAATTATCTCAAAAATGTCAATTGCACCCTCAACTTCAATTTCGAACAATTTGCCTTTCTCCGATTCTTTTTTCCAAGAGAACCCTTATTTAGATGAAAATTGATCTATTGGCTCTACCAAATTGCTAATATGACATTGTAAATTCTAATGGTTCCATTAGAAATCTTGTCCAAATAGAGGTTGATATGACCCAATATCAATAACTAGAGGTAAGAAATTGTCCCAAATTGAATTTGAGGATACAAATTACACATTTAGACTAGTTGGAGGATCAAGAATCAAGATTGAATTGAATGAAAAGAAGGCAAAATTGATCAATGGGCGGCTCCGTACAGTAGGTGTACAAAATGATGAGTCTAATCAAGCATGTTATATAATTGATTTATAAAGAAGACTTGAGCTTTTGTCTTGTAATAATTCCCCTGTTTATCTCCTCTTCTTTTTTAATTTTCTTCCTTCTACTCCCAATTTGTTTTTGACTTTTGCTGAAGTTGATGGCTTGTCTTGGAGTGGAAACTAAAGGTAGAGGAGATGGTGACTTGAAGGGAAGTGTGGATCCATGGGGGATCCTTAGAAAAGGATTTGACATTAAAGATGCAATTTCCATATCTCCCAATATATAATTTTTAAAATTTTATTTTCAAGAAATTTTGGAACTTGGGTAAGTCAATTAATAAAGCTTTTTTTTTTTAATTATTCTTGCAATCCATATTGAAGAAAGAAAATCATGATTGGTTTGTTTAGGGGGTCTTTGGAGATATGGGGGAAGAATATTGGAAATTTGTGAGTTGCACTTTGAGCCATATAGAAATGACAATTCATGCGTTTGTACGAAAAGCAAACAAGATTTATGGGAGGGTTTTCCAAATTCATAGGAAAGTTGCAATTTCGAATTCGAATAAAGTTCGTCCTCTCAAACTATAAAAATAAATATGTATTCGTCAAAGTGGAGATCTCAGATTTCAGTCATAATTTTTTTTTTCTTTTCACAGTTTTTGTATTTAAAGTATGAATATGAAGCATCATTCTTCAAAGCTTTTCTATAAAAAGACAATATAAAATCTTTCTAGAACTCTTAGATGGAATTTGGAATTTTAATACTACTACTAGTACAATCTCCTATATATATCTATTGTCAAATCTAAGACCTAATATTGTTTTCTTTTTGGTACTTGAAGCAAAAATTTTACAATAGTTCCAAAATGGGTAGTCAAACTATAGAAATCCCAAATGATTGAACTCTACAAATAATTCATACATATATGAAGATTCATCAACTCAATCCATCTGCTGATAATATGCACCCACAGCTATCCTACTCACCAACAAGATGGAAATAAGGAGAAAAAATTAGAAAAAAAATAAAACCCCCAAATAAATGAACAAAAGAAGGGACCAACTTGGCTTTATGCTCGTGGATATCTCTAGCATGTGACAAATGGCATAATAAACACCTTTTAATGTTAATAATTTGCATAGAAATGAGATAACATGATTGAGTGAAGGATTGCCGACACAAAGATCTATTGCTATGGATTAGAATATAGAAAAATAACAAAAAAAAAAACCCAAAAAAAACTAAAATTGAAAAAGAAAGAAATTAGACAGAGATAACCGAAAATCATCATATTAATTCATACAAAAAAGAATGAAAATAAAGAAGTGAACAATATAAGTACTCTTAACTAAGTTGCAGGGATTTTGTAGGGTGGAAAAGGGTAATTATTATATGTGATTAACATAAAAGGATCAAAAGTAAGTTGAAAAAGTTAAAACTCTTTTGAGAATGGAAGAGGAGAAAAAATTAAAAGAAAAAAGGAGGGGGCCATGAGGGAGAATGGGGCAGAAGGGAAGAGAAGAGGAATGTCTACCCACACGCACACATGCAGCTCATATGCCCTTTTGCCTTCATTTAATAATTTGAGTATAAAGTTGTGATGTACATTAAAACCTTCCAGTTGTTGCACGAGGGCCTCTTTTTTGTTCTTTTCTACTTTTCTTTCTTTTTCCCAATACCATCAAATTTTGGTACGTACCCTTTCCCTCTATCCCTTTCAATTTCCCCCCACTCCCCTTCACAACCACATTATTTCCCTCTTCATTATTGTTTTCCCCACATATAATTTTTTTCTTTTTTTTTTCTCATTTTTTAAAATTATTAATGACGATTGTACATGCATAGAAAAGATATAATGAAAATACATGTGTGTGTTACACGCGTATGCACACGTGCATGTACCTTCTGAGAATCTATATTTTCTTTATCAATCATTGTAGTCTGAATACACGCTTGCAGGTATACGGAAAAAAAGGAAGAAAAGATAATTAGTTTTTCAATTTGATCTTCAAATTGTATCTCTTTTTCAGGTTCCAACTGAATTAAGTACAATGATAAGCTCAATAGCTCATCGGGTGTGTTGCGAAAATGGTAGGTGCATTTCCGGGTCCATATATACATATATCAATCATTTCAGTTTAAATGCATGCTTGCAATGTGTATGGAATATATTTTGATAATATTCCATGAAGATGTTAAAATTATATATATATATATATATATATATATATATTCATTCACCTCTAAATTAAGTGTAATATTCTAAGGTATTCACTCTTGTCGACGCTACAATTTGACCTTGGGGTCAATAACTCAATACCTCAATATTGATGCTTAGTAGGATAGTCAAGGGCTCAAGGCCAATCCAAAGTAAAAGTCAATTTATGACAATTTTGACTTTTATCTTCGTAAACATTTTTTACTTTAATATATATTCTTAGATGATCTAATTAATTCAAACACAAAATTTAACAACAAAAAAAGGTAATTAGAAGATTGTACTTGACTGAAATAATTCAAAATTTGGCCCGCAAATATTGTTTGTCGGTGTGTTTTGAAATTAAGACACCATTTTACTAGACGTATGAATAATTTGTCTAGTGGTACAGATGAATCTCTTCGTCAAGTACCTATACAATTGAAAATTGAAATTAGTGTTGACATACTGCATGAACAATCTCAATCTATGAACTTAGGCCGATGATTATTTTTTATGTGCACTAAATTGAAAAATTAATTTTATCACAAAAGTTATATATATGGCGAGAACATTGGTAAGTTGTCGAAATTTGGGTTGTCTCTATCTAAGTTATAGGCAGAGATAATTTTGGGGTTCACCATGATCAGCTGCTTCGTCTTGACTAGTTCTAAGGCCAAGTGTTTGTCCTCTTTGTTTCAACCAAAATTTCATAATGAGCAATGTTTCCTGTTGGTGAGGGCATTAGTTAATGAACCTTCTCAATCGGTGACTCAGACACAATAGCTTTTTTTTTTCCTCTTTTGATTGAATTCTTAAATTTTTTGCCCAAACTTTTTGCATTTAATAAGTTTTCTGTATTTATATTGCAATGTTTTTTCCTTTTGTCAAATTTGATGACAAATGTGTTGTACTCATTTGAGTAAACTATATTAATTAAGGTGGAGCTGCCAAATGGCCCAAGTCTACGTACTCATAATTTTTCTATTTTTTGTTTTTTTTAGATATAATTTTTCAATTTTTGAGATAGTGAATTTTTCTTTTTTTGGAGAAATTAAAAAGAATTTGATAAATTACAATTTGAATTGTAATGAGATTTCACTGGATTTGTATGAAAGCTATAAGAAAATGGTTTGAAGATCTTGATTTTTATTGATCTGATGTAGTGCATATATGCAGGTATAAGATACAAACTGATATTGGTATATCTATACAAGATTGAGTTTTGAATTTTGAACAAAGATTGGTTATTTGAATTTTGAAACTTGGCTAACTAAATCTATTGAGATTTCAGCTGTGGCGTTGGCAATGGCGCGATACTCTGCTTCAGTGGAGGATCTTGCAACAGTTTTTTGTTTTGAAGATTTCCACGTGATCGGATTGCCCCCCCAAGTAGATGATGTAGGCAGTAGTGGAAGTTCGATCATCCAGATTACCAGCCTAGTCCGCATCACTGAAGGCAGTTAAATTAAGATTGGTAGATTTCCTAAGTAAAAGGCCATGGTTGATTGTTCCTTTGAGATATCTCAGAATTCTCTTAAGACTTGACCAGTGTAAGTGGCTTGGAGCATGCATATACTGAGCTAATTTGTTGACAGAGTGAGCAAAATCAAGTCTTGTGATAGATAGATATTGGAGAGACCCTATGACTTTCCGATAGGTGGTGGCATCAGCAGGCTCAGTACCATCTTTCAGTTGCAATCGAGCATTGGTTGCCATGGGTGTAATAACTGGTTTTGCATTTTCCATGTCAAATTTCTGTAAGATATCTCTGATATATTTCTGTTGAGAAAGTAGTAAACCATGTGAGTGAGGTAGAATTTCCACTCCCAAAAAGAAACTAAGAGACCCCAGATCCTTGGGTGAGAACCGTTGTGCCAGCTGATGACAAAACTGTTTAATAGCTGCATCACTATTCCAAGTTATGATGAGGTCATCCACATACACCAAGAAGTATAGCAAGACTGAATCTTTAGCATAAACAAATAAGGATGCATCAGAAACTGAGTTGGAAAAGCCATAGTTAAGAATAAATTTGCTCAACTCACGATACCATGCATGAGGCGCCTGTTTGAGGCCATAGATAGCTTTGTTAAGACGAAAAATGTGAGAGGGTTTATCTTGAGCAATGAAGCCAGATGGTTGTGACATATATACCTCGTCTGAGAGACTGCCTTGGAGAAAGGCATTATTAACATCAAGTTGGCGAAGTGGCCAGCCTTTTGAAAGAGCAATGCACAAAACAAATCTGATAGTAGTCGGTTTAACAACCGGGCTAAAGGTGTCATGGTAATCAACACCTAGTCATTGGTGGAACCCTTTGGCAACCAAGCATGCTTTATACCTGTCAATACTGCCATCCGGTTTCCTTTTGATGCGAAAGATCCATCTACAACCAACCACATTCTGATTTGAGGTGGGAGGAACTAGATCCCAAGTATGATTTCGCACCATTGCATTGATCTCATCTGTCATGGCTTGTTTCCAGTGATCGCTTTGCATAGCCTGTCCAACACTCGTTGGTTCAAGAAAATCTGCTAGAGGATGATTAGTAACATGAAAAGCCTTTTTGGGTTTAAAGATATTATTCTGTGAACGAGTAACCATATTGTGTGTCCGAGAAAGTGGTTGTGAGTTAGAAGCATTTTGGACAGAGGGTAAAAGTGAGGAAGAGTTGTTACCTGGTGAAGGAGTAATCACAGGGGCTGGAGTGATCTGAGTAGAGGAAGGGGCTGCCGTATGTATCGGAGCTGCTGCATATAACTCATTTGGTGCCAACGCTGCAGGTGCAGTTGAAAGCCACGTTGTGGATGTAGCCTTATTGACCTGGGAAGACTTAGAAGGGAAAACAGATTCATGAAAGACAACATGACGTGAAATAAAAGTTTTTCCACCGATTGGATCTAAGCATTTGTAGGCACTTTGCGTGGGGGAATAACCAACAAAGATGCAGGGCTTAAATTTTGGTTGGAGTTTATGTTGGTTGTAAGGTTTGAGCCAAGGATAGTATAGGCAACCAAACGATTTGAGACGTTTAAAGTTTGGTTCTTTTTGAAGCAAGGCCGCATAAGGTGATTTAAGTTCAAGGATTGGGGTGGGAAGTCGGTTGATGAGATATACTGTAGTATGAAATGCCAGAGACCAAAATTTAAGTGGTAAAGAGGCGTGATGGAGAAGAGTTAAACATGTCTCAACTATGTGCCTATGTCTCCGTTCGGATGTCCCATTATGTTCTGGAGTATGAAGAGATGTGGTGAGATGAGAGATGCCTTGAGATGAGAGAAATTGATCCAATTTGATATATTCCCCACCATTATCAGAATACAGGCTAATAATTTTGGTGCAAAAGTGATTTTCAACAAGTGCCTTGAATGAGTGAAACAAAGGATAAACATCAAATTTATTTTTCAGTGGAAACAACCAAACATACTTAGTATAATGATCAATAAAAATGATGTAATAGCGATAGCCATCAATGGAAGTAATTGGAGCAGGACCTCAGACATCTGTATAAACAAGTTCCAAAGGTTTTGAACTAGTTAAACTTGACACATTGAAAGGAATTTTGTGACTTTTATTACACTGACAGGAGTCACAAACAGAATTTTTATTCATGGAATGAAAGGATAAACCAAAGGATTTCAACATAAAATTCAGAATTTTGGAAGGGGGGTGGCCAAGTCTTTGGTGCCATAAATCAACAGATGTTTTAAGAGCAACTAAGGCTTTCGCAGACTGAAGTGAAGCTGGAATTTGTCATGGCAGTTCATATAAGCCGCCTCTACTCGGACCTTTCACCAGCAGTGCCCCCGTGTTTAAATCCTTCACCAAAAAATGCCATGGAAAAAGTTCAACAGACACATGATTAGTTTTGTAGAATTGATGAACAGAAAGTAAATTATTTCGAATGGAGGGAACATGCAACACATTGGTTAAATGTAAAGGTTTGATGGGAGTGGAAAAAGAGGTTGAACCAATGTGCTTAATATGCAAACTTGCATCGTCATCGACTAGAAGTTCATCAGGGCCACCGTAATCTGAGTACATCGACAGATTGGAGAGATCATTGGTAACATGGTGTGAAGCTTCAGAGTCAACCACCCAATTATCTTCTTTAGGCTGAGATGTTGTTACATGATTGGCAACAGTTTCTTTGGATGCAATGTTGTAGGCACGAGAAGTGCGAGCAGTAAGATTAATCCTTTCACACAACTGACAGGCTGGCTTTGAATAGTTGGAGGCTTAAGGATTAAACTTCTTTTTCTAAGACTGATAGTTATGATTAGAAGAACGATCGGAAGAGGAATTGTTAGAATTACCTCTACCATAGCCACCCCTTGGAGAGTGGGCACCTCGACTGCGACGAGTATAATGGACAGTAGCAATCAGAGTACTGAGTTGCTCAACTTGTTGAGTGGCAGTCTCAAAGTCAGTGAGCTTATCATGGAGTTCTTCAAAGGATATTGATGTTTCTCTGGCTCGAATCACTGTAGAGAGTTCTTTGAATTCGATACCAAGACCATTGAGAGCATAGATTACTAGATCATCATCAGAGACCGGTGTCTGTGCCAATACCAAGTCGTCAGCAATCCCTTTAATGTGTTGCAGATATTCAGCTACTGGTTTGGAGTCTTGACTTGCATTAGTTAATTTTTTCTTGAGCGACATAACCCGAGAATGAGTTTTGCTGGCAAAGATTTTGCTTAGTTTTTCCCAAACACTGTGGGAGGTAGTGGCAGTAGCAATGAGAGGGACAATCGTTTCTGAAACCGAAGCTACTATGGCATGCAGAAGAAATTTGTCTTATCTTTGCCAGAAGGTATAGGCTGGATTGATGGTGGTGGTGTTACCAGATTGAATATTTTTTTTCTGGACAAGGAGTGCTACCATCGAGGTAGCCAAGAATGTCATATCCAACCAAAAGAGAATGAAATTGGAGTTTCCAAGATGGGTAATTTGTTAAGGCAAGTTTGAGGGGCAGTTCAGCTGTGGCATTGATGGAAATAGGACCAAGATTTTGGGAATTTGCGGAAGCCATGGATAAAGGAAGAATGAGTGTTAAGCTTTTTGGCAATCTGATACCATATGAAAGCTATAAGAAAATGGTTTGAAGATCTTGATTTTTATTGATCTGATGTAGTGTATATATACAGGTATAAGATACAAACTGATCTTGGTATATCTGTACAAGATTGAGTTTTGAATTTTGAACAAAGATTGGTTATTTGAATTTTGAAACTTGGCTAACTAAATCTGTTGAGATTTCTGATTTGAGTGAATATGCCTTATAGTTTGTTGGCTCATAGATTAACGTTTCGGTAATGTAAGCTAATCTTGTAGCGGTGTACGGGTCTTCCTGTGCGTTTGTAATCTCAATTTCTTCAAGAAATGAAAATTATTCTTATCTAAAAAAAAACACTACAAAATGTTACCTTGCTTAATAATGTGCTTAAATCTTAATCTATGTTAAAGTTTATTTTTTTTATTTTTAATATCAATTATTTAGCTTTACTCTACCAAAAGTTCCATTATTTCATTTAATTAAATCTAATGTACTTATAAATTATATTTTCTTAGTTTAGAAGAATATAATTGTAGAAAATCTAAAAATACAATAAAAGTACAAAGCTAAATTTAACTAATGATATTTGAAATATATTTGAAAGATGTATTTTATGAGGTTTTGGATTCTGGTTAATTGAGTCAATCAATTTTTTTGTTGAGATTTAGCTAGAAGAGATGAGATTCTTGAGCTAGATTAGTAAGTTAGTGATCATATGCTTTTGATTTTGTTGTCTATGTGTGGTTATCACAATTTCATAGTGTGATATCAAATTTCATTGAGAGGTAATCAGAATTGCATAGTGTTGTTATCAAAATTACATGACAATGTTATCAAAATTTCATTGGAAAGGTTATCAAAATTTCAAAGTGTAGTTATCAAAAATTCATAGGGAGGTTATCAAAATTTCAAGGTGTAGTTCTGAAATTTTGATAGGGAGGTTAACAAAATTTCATAATGAGGTTATCGAAATTTCTTAGTGTAGTTTTTAAATTTTGATAGGGAGGTTATCAAGATTTCATAGGAAGGTTATCAAAATTTCATAGGGAAGTTATCATAATTCAACAAGGTAACCAAAATTCCACAGTGTATAGTTAATAAAATTTCATAGTGTGGTTATTAAAATTTTACAGGGAGGCTAACAAATATTTCATATAGAGAGGTTGTCGAAATTTCATAATAAGAAGGTTATGTTAATTTCATAGTGTGGTTATGATCACGTGCAATGCACGTGTAAGATAAAACTAGTAAATAAATATATATGGTATTTTAACCCAGCTTTAGAAAGAGTCATTGGGACTAGGGGTGTAACTGTAAGTGATACGACTATTCATAAGCTACTCGAACTCAACTTGACGAAAATTCAAATTCGGCTTGGTCAATGTTGAGCCCAGCTCGAACTCGAGTATCAAATCGAGCCGAGCTCTAGCTTTGAGATGCTTAGTTCGTTACTCGTCGACTTACTTGGTACACACATATATACATTATATTTTATATTTAATTAGAAAATCATCCATATATACCCAACGAGCTCGAGCTGGAGCTCAAGTTGCAGTTAAAATTGAATTTTTTCGAGTTTCTTACTTAAATATTGAACTTATAAAGCTGAGCTCGAGTAACTCGATAATCAAGACACGGTCAAATTCGAGCTCGAATCGAGTAGATTTTTATGTCCATGTTCGAGTTTGAGTAGCTGATTACTGGACTCGATTACACCCCTAATCGGGACACAAGTTGTTGGAGATTTTTTGTTTTTGTTCTATCTACGGGTGTGCATCTTATAAGTTTTGAGTTTATCCAAATTAAAAATCAAGCGTATATAGTTAGCGCGCAAAGAAACAAAACTGATTTATCTATATTTATGTACATGCCTTTCAAAAAAAATCTATATTTATGTACATGATTGGTACATGCAAATTATTTTTCTTTCTACTTTCCATTTTTTCGTATTGTGAGGTCTAATGTTTTAAGGTAAATCATACATGAATCAATCTTTCAATCAAATAATATAGGTGGTGGTGCCAATTATCTATCCATCTCTCTCTTCCAAATTATTCTAGTTTTGTCATGAATCATTAATGTATCATACGCAAGCTATTATTATGATGATAATATATATCGTTCTCCTTATCTTAATGCATATCTAGAATTTTGAGAAATATTTTCTTACAAAATAGTTTGAAATAGATTTTTTTTTACTACTAGGATACAAGTTGAGTTAAAAGAAATGAGTTCAATATCTCATAGGTTTCAAGTTCGAGTCTTATGAATAGAAAAAGTAAATGTCAGAATATTTTCTCTATTCGAAATTTAATGCGGCTTGACTCAATAAATATATGTTATTGGATACCAAATGTTCGTATCTAAAATAGATTTTTTATATAAAAAAGAACCCTCATGATATATGAGTTTAGTTTGTAATTTATTTGTTTGTGTATTTGGTAAGTAGGTAGATAGGAAGCTTATTATGATACTTTCTAATTTGGGTTGAATTTTTATTTAGATATTTGAATATATAGAGATTTATTTGATTTGAAATGAAATTTAATTGTATAAAAAAAGAAAAGAATATTTCCTTTAAAGCCAAAAAGAACATTAATAAAAGGTTCATTTATTTTAGTGCCTAGAGAGTTTCAATCTCAGTTCCCAACCAGTAAAAAAAGAAAAAATATGACGAGAAAAGAAGAGAGATGATGACCCCAAAATTTAATCCAAATAGCAGAGGGAAAAAAACAGTAGAGGAAAATAAAATAAAAGAATGTCAGTTATGTTTGTAAGATAGTGAATTGGAAGATGTTCTTATCTTTGCTTTTGCAATTGCAATTGGCATTTGATGAGATGAGAAAAAGAGATGTATTGTGTCTGTGTGGGGTTAACAACTCATATGATGATTGAGTGCACGTGTGGTTACTCATGTCCACGTGCATCTGTTTTTATTCACTCCCAAAATTGATTGATTTTTGTCTCTTTTCACCTTCTCTCTTTCTCTTTTCTCTCTTCTGATATTTCTTCACCCTTTTTCTATTGTCATTTTGCTAACTGTCACCCTCTCTATTTGGTCCCCTCCTCTCTTCTCTCTCCTTCACCTCCCTGCGTTTCATTTACCTTTTGCCCTTTCTTTCTCCTCATTCTTATCCCATTCTCCCTTCCTCAAGTTGATCTTTTTCACTTTTCCCCTTTGGTAAAAAACTAGGAAGGTTAAAAAATTTATCACTGGATACCAAAAGTTTGATTGAGTGAAAGGAGTTTAATATATATATATATATATATATATATATAAAGTTATATTAGTCCGCGCTGGTGTTACGGACGTTCTTTATTTTAGAGTGGTGCTTGATTAATTGATTGAATAAGGATATTAATATAATTAATTATACAAGGGCCAAAAATATTTTTTGTTCTAGAGTGGTGTTTGATTGATTAATTGATTGAATTCTATAAGGTTGCAGTAAAAATGCAATTTAAATGGATTAGTTTTAATTATGTCTCTGGCATAAATCTTTGTAAGCTAACTTTTTAGACATGCAAAATTAAGAAGGTCAAGAATATTTTTTTATTTCTAAGTAATAGGAAGTGCAAAGAGGTAACAAAATATGCTGTTAATTGGATAATAATACTCACATTGAACAAATGATGGTTTTAATTCAGAAGGGGAAAAATATTGAACGGTCCATGTTGAAGGGATGGAGACGGAGAAGGAAGAGGAAAGGGATATGAAGGTGAAAACAGAGGGGAGTGATGGAAAGGTTTGATTTTTGGCAAACCTGAAGATTGATCAGCACCGAGAAGTTGAAAGGAAGCAGCAACTGAGTTGGTGAGAGGAAAAGAGAAAACAACGAGAGAAACATTAATTAAAAGTAATTAAGAGTTTAGGGTTTAGAAGCAATTAATTAAAAGTCTTAAACATTAATTATAAACAATTAAGTAAGGGAAATGTGTAATTACAAAAAAAGGTAGAAGGAAAAGGAATGAGGGAAACTCATAGAGGGGCTTTTTAGTCATCCGAAAAGTGAGAAAAGACCAAATATAGCCAAAAGGTACACATTAATCCTCAATTTGGCCTTTTAGTAATTTCCATGGTAGTTAAAAATAATATATAGTATATATATATATTATATAAAGTCTATTTGATTTTATTAAATAGAAAAAAAAGTTTCGGACTTAGAGGAGCTTCTTCTTACTCCATTTTTGAATTAATTGGAACTTGATATATATGCCACGGAATATATATTTTTTTGGGTACAATGCCACGGAAATTTGGTCTTAAAAAATGGACTAATTGCTCAAATTAGACTGTAACATTTACAAATTTTTCATTCAAGAACTCAACCTTCTAATTATAACATATAGGTGTAATAATTTTTGTTTGTCCTTAAATGTTATAAGAAAAACCATAAGTCTTGTATTGAACATGAACCCTAAAGTTGTGTCCTTATTTGAGAAATTACCCAACTTTTTGAACCCAATTCCATCCTCCTTTCTAAAGATCTCTATCAACATAATTAAGTTTCAAAATTGTCTTAAATAGTCAAAAATTTTAAATTTATAATAATTTTACTCTCAAATTTTATGAAAAATATCCATTAATTGAGTTGATTGAATTGTTGAACATAATGATTTTGTGTCTAATTGTTGAATTTCTGATAGATTTGTAAAAAAATCAAATAAGTCCATACATGTTTTATTTTTTTTTAAATTCCAAATTCATTAAAAATTAGCATCCGTGCCATCAAATCTCTGATCTAGTTATAAATTCCAGTGATTAGGATTTGATTCCTAAAGACCTCAAATATATTTTATATATAAAAAGAAAATCTACATGACACATTTAATAGATATAGTCATTTTTTTTTCTTTATCAAAAGTTTGAGGGCAAGGAAAGCTATCCAACTCTATCATGACAATCTACCTACAAATTTTTTTATCAATAAATTACCTACCAACAAGTGACTGCAGTTAAAGTTGCTTGAATCTCGTATAAGTGTCAAACTTGTGTGACTTCTTCGTTTTCTTTCCCCCTCTCTCTCTCCCTCTCAATAATAGCAAGATAAGAGATCAATATATTTTTGGATGATATAGTGTATGTCTGTATGATATTCCTTACCTTGTTGATTTGGTATGCCTTATAAATAATACTAAGGCCAACAAAATTAGATTGGACCGTGTATTCGTGTTCTTCTTCTTGTTTTTTGGGCTTATGTCAAATATTGTACACAATATATGTAGATTTATACACCGTCTTTAAGTAGAAATATTCTGTTATGATATCAAAATACTGCTATAAAATTTAACAAAAAAAAAAAATTACTGCTATAGAACTAAACTACGTAAATTTTCAGTTATAAACAGTCTTTTTTATCACCCGGTTAAATTAATAGATTTTCTTCAAAATTATTGTCATTTCAAAAGTAAAATTAGTAGATTACATGTGCGGAGTTTAAAGGTTGATATATATTACCTTAGAAAATGTATATATTATTATCAAATATTTAATTAATTATGAATGATATACATGTCAATATTTTAGCCAGCTTATGAAATCTAAAAACTCTAATGACGGTGTATCAAATAAGAACTCTTTTGAAAAAATGATGTTATAAAATTCTCTCATCAATCATCATCAGGTATGTACAGAGTAAACAATAAATTTCGTCATTTCAACTATTAGAAAATTTCAAATTTTGTTACCAAATTTTAAAAAATTTCACATTTGGCCCTTAAAATTTATGAAAATTATTATTTAATACACATGTATCAGAAACTAATCAATATCGTACGTATTTTTTCTTTTGGTACTTGAGGCTGCTAAGAATTGAATCATAGTCACTGTAACTAAGAATACAACATGCACTCTGATATTATATATAATAACATCACAATATATATTATACTAAATAAAATATATGGCTAGAAAAAATTTACAAGTTAATTTTTTTAAAAAATGTTGAATATGTAATTAATTTTTTTTATTATTATTTAAGAAAAAAACTAAAACAGGCAGGTTTGTGTGTGTTAGGATTTTGCCTCAAATCCCTAATAGATTTGGATTGAGATTTTTTTAGAGATATTAATTGGTGGACAATAATACTTGGTAAACAAGAATCCTAGTAGGAAAAGGGTTATTTGGAGGCTAAATTTGTGCTAGTATAAATAGAGAGTTTCTCTATAGGATTTTTATGCTTGGAGAAAAGATATAGTCTAAGGGTTAGATTTGGGTGGAGGCACCCCATAGGACAAAAGGATGATCCTCATGGGTGTGCGTGTGTGTGTGTGTGATTGTTTGATGTGGTGATTGTTTTGGTAGATGTGATGATTGGTTTGTGGAGACCGAGCGAGATTGCTCAAATAGAGACCGAGTGAGAGTGCTCAAATAGAGACTGAGCGAGAGTGCTCAAGATTGTTTGGATTTGGTTTAGATTGTTGGATTGGGTTGAGAGATTGAGTGAGAGTTATTGATAATTATGTATTGATGTAATTTTCTATAACTAGTGGATTTCTCTTCTTCTCCATGGACGTAGGCAAGTTCAGTGCCGAACCACGTAAATTATTGTTTCTTGTATGGATGTTTATTATCTTAGTTGCTTCCGCTTGCATGATTAATTTGATAGATTATAGTTTGGGATATCCGGATTACAACAATTGGTATCCGAGATGAGGTTGAATGGATTGGATGTTGCGCGGTAGTCCAAACTTGAGATATGGGTTGTCAAGATTGTTGTTGTGGAGATTGCCAAATTTTGTTGCTTGATGATTGATTTGAAGATTGTCAGATTTGGATGAAAAGTAAGATTGGATTTGGAATCAAAGTTGAAGATGATGCAGTGAAGATGAAGACACACGAGAGAAGATTGTTTGAAGATTGTGAGACTTTCATTATAGGTGGAGCCAAGCATGTCTTTGAAAATTGATTGAAGATTGAAGATTTTATGGAATTTGAGTCAAGGTGGAGATTGTTAGAATTTTGCCTCAAATCCCAAATAGATTTGGATTGAGATTTTTTAGAGATATTGATTGGTGGACAAGAATACTTGGTAAACAAGAAACCTAGTAAGAAAATGATTACTTGGAGGCTAAATTTGTTCTAGTATAAATAGAGAGTTTCTTTATAGAATTTTGTAAGGGTTAGATTTGGGTGGAAGCACCCCATAGGACAAAAGGATGGTCCTCATGGATGTGTGTGTGATTGTTTGACGTGGTGATTGTTAATTTGGTAGATGTGATAATTGGTTTGTAGAGACCGAACGAGAGTGCTCAAGATTGTTTGGGTTTGGTTTAAGATTGATTGTTGGATTGGGTTGAGAGATTGAGTGAGAGTTATTGATAATTATGTGTTGATGTAATTTTCTATAATTAGTGGATTTCTCTTCTCCTCCGTGGACGTAGGCAAGTTCAATGCCAAACCACCTAAATTATTGTTTCTTGTGTGGATGTCTATTATTTTAAATGCTTCAGCTTGCATGATTAATTTGATAGAGTATACTTTGGGATATCCGCGTTACAACAGTGCGGGACTTGGACATGAAAATACAAATATGAGCGGGTTTTAGTCAAATGACCAAGCCCAAATATCGGGCTGAGCCGGACCAAACGGGGCCTTACAAAATGTCTATTATTATATAGTCAAAGCCCGATTTGAACCTGGCTCGGCCCGACCCTGAACAGGTGTAACTTACTGTGTAAAATTTGGGCTTAACAAGCGGAGTTAGGAGTTGACACATACTCATTTTCTGATTTAATTTTGTTTTTAAAATTCAAATTTATTCCCTAAATGACACATGTCAACTCTTAACGCCCGCATGTGTAGTTTGCTAAACTCTACTAACGATTTATTGAATAATTTTCCATAAATATAAATAATAAAATAATTTATAATATTTATATGTAATTCAGGTCGGACCCAGGCCTAAATCATTAAAACCAAGTTTTGACCCATTTTTAAAAACATACCTTCTCCTTTATCCAATATCGGGCCTTTATATGTAATTGTTCAAACCCTCTCAAATTTCAGACAGGCTTTTGGAGTTGGACAGATAGTCTGACCCTTGAACAGGTCTGTGTTACGTCTACATCCTTTGCGCATAGATGCTTAATTGCATCAATTCATACTTTGACCCTTGAATAATTCAAAGGTATCAATTTGTCCCCTCAACTTCTGTTTGAGGCAGTTTCATCATCATACTTTATTATTATTTTTTACTAATTTAACCTCAAAACCAATGTGACATAATATGGTAAGTTTAGATGTCAATGTTTGAGTAAGCCACATCAACACTAAGGGCTGAATTAGTAAAAAAAAAATCAAAATATAAAGGTGAAATTAATTGGTTCTAATTAAACCGAAGTTGAAAGTTCAAATTGATAGTTTTAATAATTTTTTTTTGAAGAAGATAGTTTTAATAATTTGAGAGGCAACAATGGATATTAAGTCTTTATTTAAAAAAAAATTCAAAGTTAATCTATTCTAGAACCCAATAAAGCACATTGATTTTTTTTTCGCTTTTTTTTGGGGGGGGGGGGGGTGTAAAGTTCAAAAACATCACTCATTTTCTTGGTACATGTTGATATGTACGTGTAGAGAAAAATAAGTCCAATATTGATCAAAGCAAGCATGTTACCTAACATTGACATGTCAAAATCTGATATTGTTTTAATAATTTGATTGAGAGGTAGACAAAATGGTTAAAAGTTGAAAATGATTTCTTCGAAGAAAAAAAATTGAGGATCAAAATTACCAAGAGGCCAAAAAGTATTGAAAATGAACCAAATTTATATGTTATACCAAAAATGTAGTTGTCATCCTTATAGAAATTAATCAATTCATATAGATAAACATAACATTTGGTCATAGACTTGACGTGCGATATTAACTATTGAAAAATCGATACGTGGTACTGTAAAATAGAACTGTTGGGTCCTTATTTGAGTCAAAATTGCAATGTCGGGCCATGGTTTGACCAGATTGAAAGGTTGAACCATAAATTAAACATTTTTGCAAAGGTTGGAACATTATTTGAGCATTTAGTCAAAAACATATTTGATATAGCGTAATACATAACCTGTTGTAAAATATTGAACTCATACTTTCTTTGTAATTTTTAATGATTTAATGCGTGGTTTGATCCTCCAATTATTCTTAAAAGGATAATTTAACTCTTAAATTTTCACTTGGGACAATTTGACTCTTAAACTTTGATTTTTTGAATAATTTGGTGCGAATAGAGAATTAGTCACATAGCCAATAATGCATGCATTAACATGACG